>CAWUER010000726.1:0-19277 GCA_963921195.1 Pegoplata infirma | reverse complement strand
ACATGCGTCCCATAAAATTTCTGAATAGGTTGTATTAATAGCCCTATATGGAACTAAGAAAATTGCGTTTTGGTTTTTAAATTTTTCAAAACCAGGGCTTTGGAGGCGTGGCTAAATATTGTTAAAATTGTTAAATTGGTTTCGAGTTGCCTTGATTAAGTATTTATCAAATTAAAGCGGAATACACTAGAATCCCAAAAATTACATTTTTGTATGGGCTGATTATTTTTTTTTTATTTTTTAATTTTCTGAAATGTTTAATTTTGTAAAAAAAAGTAAATTTATCGAAAATCCAGCCAATTTTTTTTTTTTTTTTTAATTTTTTTTAAATTAAGACGCGTATTTTTCGAAAAAATCGCATTTGAATATTAAATTTTATATGATTTTTGTAATTTGCAAATACTACAAATATTTGCATAAATAATAGTCATACAAGAAAACACAAGCAAATTTCAAAATTGTTATGAAATTTAATATTCAAATGTGATTTTCTCGAAAAATGCTCGTCTGAATATTTTTGTGTGTCAAGACAGACATCTAAACTTAAAAAAAAAAAAAATAAATAAATAAAAAAGTAAAAAAAGTTGCCGGATTTTTCATAAATTGACTTTTTTAAATGGAAAATTTCAAAACGGGTTCTGAAAAGTTTCCAAAAAAAAAATTTCATCTATAGCCAGTTGTCTAACAATAAGTTCCATATAGGGCTATCAATACAACCTATTCAGAAATTCATGGGACACATGGTTTTCTGTAGCGGGACATTTGGTGTGACATGCCTCACATATTTTTTTTGTACAAAGTGAAAAAAATATTCTTGTATACATCATGTAAATAAATTTATTCCCTTTTTTTAACTTAACATTTAACATGATGAACATTTTATGTTAAACACTTGTGCGATGGAAAAGTGTGTAAATATTTAAAATTAACCAAATTTCGAATAACATATTGCGCGCGTTTTATATGCAGACAAGAAAGGCAGGGATTGTAAAAATAAGAATTTATTATTAATATTTATTGGAAAATATGTCGGAAATGATTACAATACATACAATATTATGGGAAGTCTAATATAAAATGTGTGTGTTTTTAATATTGAGGTAGCCTTAAGCTATGAAAATTAAAAAGAGACTTTAAAAAAGGTTTAACATTTCCCCCTTCTAATCAAATTTGACATTTTAAGCTGATTTTATTGACACATGCTTAAATTTAGCGTTGGCTAAATATTTTCTTAGAATCAATGTGCAAGGAATTAAGAATAAGTACTTATCTAATTTGAAGAAAGAAATACTTGCTGAATACGAGTTCACGTTTTTTTTTCAGAATCTGAGATTTGTTTATACTATAATTGTTTCAAACTGAGAATTTCACTATAAAAAAAAAATATCTTGGAACCTGCGAATTTTCGTAAAGAAAATAATTTTTCAACATCTGGAAATCTTTCCATAGTAAACATGTCTCAGAATCTAAGAATTTTCTACAGAAAATTTGTTTCAAAATCTGAAAGTTTTTTTTCAGATTTTAATGTTTGAGTTTTGAAAAATTGTATTGGATACTGAAATTTTTTGTAGAAAAACATTTTGGGATCTGAGACATGTCAAATGGCAAAAATGTTTCTTAAACTTTTTCGTAAGATTTAACGAGTCAGAATTTAAGAATTAAAAAAAAAAACAAATTACATTGTGCTACAGTTAAAAAATACTTCTGATGTGACATGGTATAGGTTGTTGGTTTTGTCGAGTAGATTACAAAAATGCCCATTAAACTTGCCAGAAACCCTCAAATTTTTGAGTTATTGTCAAAAAACGTTTTTTGGAACTTTTCTCACTAAACCACGTGTAACTTAAGCATTTTTCAACCGTTTTTAAATTTTTTAACTGTTTTGAATAGAGGAAGGATAGGGCTTTCTATGTGTGTGAATTGGTCTATACATATAAGAAAGATATGTATTGATTTTTTCAACAATATCTAATTTTTTTGTTATTTTTTGAAAAATTTTCGAGTTTATCGATTTTTTCAGCTATAGTTAGTTTAACAATCTTTATATTTATGAACTTATTTTTAAAGAAAATTTAATTCTGAATACGATGAGGGTTGCCCTGAAAAAAATCAGATAAGAGTTGACAGAGTTGTGATAATTTTTCTAAGATTTTGCAGCAAATCGCCGTTCAGATAACCCAGGCAAAAAAAAATTATCATAAGAGGTCATGTACAATATTTTTAAAGGTTCTTGGCGCGCTGAATCCGAATCTGGCATTTAAATTGCTCTATCGCATCAGGTTTTTGAGATATTCAATATAAATTGATATATCAAAAACTTAATGAGAATGCCAAAAACCTTTAAAATAATGATACGCGACCTATCAGTATGTTCGTTTATTTTTTATTTTTTTTGCCTGGGTTGTCTGAACGGCAATTTCATGCAAATTCTTAATTTTCTTTTTTAGAAAAATTATTACAACTCTTTCAATTGTTATACCCTCCACTTAGTGATAGAGGGTATATATAAGTTTATCATTCCGCTTGTAACTCATCGTAATATCGATCTGGGACCTCATAAAGTATATATATTCATGATGCCCGATCGATTTTAAGACATTCTAGCGATGTCCGTCTGTCTGTCTGTAGAAAATGCTGTCACGGAAAAAAAAATATTTGCACAGAGATGACTGAAACTTAACATTTTTATTGGAAGTTCTCCCGAGAAGTTTGGTATTGCATTTGAGCGATATCGGTTCAGCGGTTTAAAAGTTATGAACGAAAATGTAAGCACACCTCAAAAATTTCAGTACATTCAACATAACCTAAAAATACAAAATGCTTTAATTCGGCTTCTGGTTGACATATGTAAACACAATTGAACACCAAATGGTATTTAAACAAGTACGAACATATTTTTTGACAAAAAAAGAAAAAAATCGCGGATTTTTTTTTACCAAAATTTTTTTTCGCGGAAATTTTTTTTTCAAAAAAAATATTTTTTTTCAAAAGTAATTTCCTTTTAAATAAAGTTTTTTGCAATAATCTTTTTGAAATTGTGGAGGGTATCACTACATTCGGCAAGGCCGAATTTAACTTTTTTACTTGTTTTGCGATTATTTCGGCATAGAGCTCATCGTATTCACAATTAAATTTTCTTTAAGAATACGTTTATAAATATAAATATTGTTGAACGAACTATAGCAGAAAAAAATCGATAAACTCAAAAAGTTTTCAAAAAATAACAAAAAACATAGATATTGTTGAAAAAATTGAAAATTGGTTGAAAACTTTTTAAGTTGCAAGTGGTTTAGTGAGAAAAGTCACAAAAAACGTTTTTTGACAATAACTTTTAAATTTAAGGGTGTCTGGCAAGTTTAATGGACATTTTTGTGATCTTTTCGACGAGACATACAACCTTAACTACCTCATTTCAAAAGTATATTTGATTTTTTGTTTTTTGTAGCACAGTGTTATCTTACAGGAAAAAAAATTCTACATAAAAACATTCCAAAAAAAACATAAAAATAAGAAAAAATAAGAAAAAATCATGAAAATTTATAAAAAATTTGTAAAATTCAAATATTACAGGACCGAAAATATATCTTGGAACCTCGTAGTAAGGGAAATGTGGCTACTTAAAATCCAGAAAACTTCAATAGAAGTTATGTAAAGACTAATTAAGGCTCATAAATCACGATCAAGTGTCGGCTAGATCCAGTTTTCTGAATATTAGTTTGGTTTTCTAAACTTTTTTTTGCCTTGTCCCAATTTTAATCAGAATTCCTGAATTTGAATTTCTGTTAACAGAGTTTTATTAGAAAAAGTAGATAAATGTTAATCTTTTTTAAGCTAAATGTGCAAGTTCTTTCTAAATTTTCTTTAGCATTTTTTTAATTTCATTAAAAAAAATATTTAGACAACCCCAGCAAAATTTTCGGTTGCAAAGAACCGATTGTGGAACAACTTATACTTCCCTAGAACCTGTTCTAATTCTTGTGCAACACCGATTCTTTTTACAAAGGGATTGTCCCAAAAGCAACAGGTGTTTGTAAGCAAAATTAGAACATATTTTTGTTCCTCAGAATCGGTTCTGGAAGTGAAATTTGAAACAGAAATGAGAATTAAAGAAATATTTTGAATTGCATTAATTTATTAAAAAAAGATAAAGATAATCCTATATGACATCGTATATTAATTTTTTTTAACACACATACATCCTTTTTCGCCTCCAAAATTGCATTTTGGGCCTTGCAATAAAGATATGTACATCAGAACATGAATTTTCTGCCAACAAAAATGAAAAACATTATTTAATTAGTATTTGTCCCGACCCAGACAATCAAAATTTAATTTACTTACCTTCGTATCAACGATTTTCGCAATTATATCCTGATATTTTCATAGAATTTCGTGTTTTTTCTTGGTGAACACAAAAAAAAAATGATATTTATTTCTTAATTTTTTTGACACATAATTTTTTTTAATTCCTGAGAACCAAAATGATATGATACTTAGATTGCGTAGAACAAGCTTCACAATAATATTCACTTAACTTGTTCTGAATAATTAAAGTGTAATAGTGTTTGATTACCGAAGAACCTGTTCTAGAACAAGTGTTATCGGAATCGGTTCTGAAAAATTTTCCTGGGACTTATCAGATATTTTAAATCGTATTTACCAGTAACCTGTTCTGTATCAGGTTATCGGTAACTCATTATTTATTAACAAGATATAACCGGTTTTGTATTAGGCTATCGGTAACTCATTATTTGTTAACAAGAAGTAATCGAGCAGGTAACGAGCCATGGAATGCAGGCGGTAATGGGGACTTATTACCAAGTTTTTACTGGGTTCGCAATAAATGTTCATAAACCATATTTTAACCACGACCCCCAAAGTGGGCGGCACAAACCCATTTATTATAATATTTTACTTTAAATAAAATTTTCATTTGTGTCTGCAATTCATGTTGGTAACCCTTGCAAAATAATATAAGAGACAAAAAAGGGAATTTGAGATTGATAGAAATAGAATTGTAGTGTTGGAAACTGTCAAAATTTATTCTGTAGAAACTATAAATATTAACATATCAAAAAACAATGTCCATTAACAAGACAAACCGACAATTAAAATTCTACTGATGATAACACTAACTGGAGTGTTTAAAACCGGTATGGGAATACCAGAAATGTCTATAATTTTTAGAAATTTAATTTTCCTTTATCATTTTTTCAACTATAATTTTTTTTTACTTTGTCCCCCAAAAAGGAGCGAAACAAAAAATGGAATTTTCTAGTGCAGGTCTATTAAATTTTTAAGGACGTAAAACTGTTTAATTTTTTAAACTTAAATAAAAAAAAATTTAATAAATTTGCGTTTTTTGGGTTCTTTATGTTTTTAAATTAAAACTTTTTCCACTTGGTCTGATTTTGCTAGCCTAATGACTGAACAGCCTATGACTAAAAGAAATATTTTTTCAAAGCTTCGGGAGTCCACACAGAAAAAAATAAAAATGAATTTCAATTACGAAATTCGTTGATTCAATTAAAAAATTAATTGATTTCGGACGTATCACGAAAATGCGCATATTAATTACTCATTTTGTTTGAAAATAGTTTAAAAACTTAATTAAATTTTTAATTGAATCAATTAAAGTTTTAATTGAAAATAAAATGGAAAACCAATTAAAATTGTAATTAAATAAACTTAACAAAAATTAATATAAAATTGAAAATAAATAATATAGATTTATTGATTCACATAAAATTTTTAATTGAAAAAAGACCAAAACTCAATTTAATTTTAAAAGTTGAACTTCAAAAAATTCCCTAAAATAAATAAACATAGAATGTTTTTGTTTTATATTATTAAGAAATTTATTTTCTTTATTAAATATAAACACTTGGTATAGTTTTGCATAGAAACATTATAGTAGTATTTTAAAATATCAATAACTATTTAAAATTACATTTTTATTTTTAAATCTTGTTATTGCATGCATTTTTGTTGCCTTAGTAAAGTTGAATCAAAAAAAAATTGTATTATATTTCAATGTGCAAAACACAAGGCAAATGCCTCTATATTATTTTTTTTTGTTTCAACTGTACAAATTTTATTAGCAAAACACTTTATCCGCAACGACCACTCGCCTTAAAGAAAACAATAAAACTAAATTTTTTTATTGCTTTTATGTATTCATTGGCTGCTACCACCAAAATATACAAAACAATAGTTCAAAAGTTTTTTTTTGTTGTTTTTTGCATTTTATTTTTTCATTGGCTACTAACACTAATGCATACAAAACCGGTTTCGTTTCTTTATTTTATTTTTATTTTCAGTAAAGTTAAGAATTCAATTAAAACATTAATTGAATCAATTAAAATGTTTAATTGAAGTTAAATTTAATATCAAATCAATTTTTAATTAAAAAAAAAATCACGATATTATTTTCTGTGCATCTTCTTAGTTTTGAACTTAATCCTGCTTTCCAAATGAATATCAGCAACCTCAGACTTGTCAGACTGACGGACATCATCCTTAAATTAAACGAGGATCATGAACAATAAGATGTTCAAGTGACTTGTGTTTAATAATGAATAATAGGAGATTTTATGTTTTATTGTCGTATTAGCGAGAAAATTTACAGCGAATTAAAATTTATTAATCATTTGAATTCCGACTTAACTAAAAATATCGAAGAAATTGAGAAAATTAAGAGAAATTCCATTTTAGAAAAAAAAAACACTTCAATCAATATTCATTTCTGTAAAATTAAGAAAAAATCAGGAAAACTTAGAAAAGTGCTGAAAAATAATAAAAGAAGAATCCAAAATAATAAAAATATTGCAATTCCAAATCATGTTGGTAACCCTTGCGAAAGTATGTAAACGACAAAAAAGTTGAAAGAAAGTATGAAGTAAGGTTGAGATTGCTAGAAATTGAATTGTAGTGTTGAAAACTGTCAAAATTTATTCTGTAGAAACTAGAGCCCCCCATTACCCGGGTTTCGGTCAACCCGGGTAGCCCGGGTAGACCGAAACCCGGGTAATAGGGTTTAAGACCGGGTACCCGGTCTAACCGGTCTTCCCGGGTAGACCGGTCTTTTTGTTCATCGGTCTACCCGGGTAGACCGGTCTACCCGGGTAACCCGGTCTACCCGGTTAACCGGACTGTCAGTCGACCAATATCTTGGTAAGTATTGCCCACACGATAAAAAGTCCAATTGCATTTTTGTTGCTCTTTACTTGAAGAACTTGACCACTGAATATCCGAAAGCCCTGAGATCAAAAGTTTTTGAGTTATTTGATTTTAAATTCTTTTAGGACCACAAAACCCATTTTTTTTTATGAGTTTAAATGCCGATTTCTCAAAATTTTTGTTCTACGACCGGGACAAAAAGCTGTAAATAGATCGACAATTATGTCTAGAGTATCCCTGTTCCATATGGAATCATTTGAAGCAACCACAAAAAAGTGCCGTCCTAAAGACCGGAAAAGACCGTCCCAATTTCATGCAAATACATGGAAAACACAAGACTTTATGAGTTTAACAGCCGATTTCTCAAAATTTTTGTTCAACGACCGGCACAAAAAGCTGTGAGTACATCGGCAAATATGTCTAGAGTATCCCTATTCCATATGGAGTTATTTGAAGCAACCACAAAAAAGTGCCGTCCTAAAGACCGGAAAAGACCGTCCCAATTTCATGTAAATACATGGAAAAAACAAGACTTTACGAGTTTAACAGCCGATTTCTCAAAATTTTTGTTCTACGACCGGCACAAAATGCTGTGGGTAGATCGGCAATTATGTCTAGAGTATCCCTATTCCATATGGAGTCATTTTAGGCAACCACAAAAAAGTGCCGTCCTTAAGACCGAAAAAGACCGTCCCAATTCCATGTATTTACATGAAATTGGGACGGTCTTTTTCGGTCTTTAGGACGGCACTTTTTTGTGGTTGCTTCAAATGACTATATATGGAATAGGAATAATCTAGACATAATTGCCGATCTATCCACAGCTTTTTGTGCCGGTCGTAGAACAAAAATTTTGAGAAATCGGCTGTTAAACTCATAAAGTCTTCTCTTTTCCATGTATTTACATGAAATTGGGACAGTCTTTTTCGGTCTTTAGTACGGCACTTTTTTGTGGTTGCTTCAAATGACTCCATATGGAATAGGGATAATCTAGACATAATTGTCGATCTATTTACATTTTTTTGTCCCGGTCGTAGAACAAAAATTTTGAGAAATCGGCATTTAAACTCATAAAAAAATGGGTTTTGTGGTCCTAAAAGAATATAAAATCAAATAACTCAAAAACTTTTGATCCCAGGGCTTTCGGATATTCAGTGGTCAAGTTCTTCAAGTAAAGAGCAACAAAAATGCAATTGGACTTTTTATCGTGTGGGCAATATTTACCAAGATATTGGCTTTTTCAAATTTTCCGGAATGCGAATTTTTAATTCAAAATTTCGGACCTATTGAGTCCACACATGGATAGAGGAAGGCTGTTCCATATTTTTCTTTGTTTTCTTTCTTTTGAAAATTTTATCCGTTTTGCTCTATCTTGCTTAGTTTTTGAGATATCAGCATATTTCATTTTTTATGAAAAAAACACCAAATTGTTCTTAAGTTTTGTAAAAAATTCACTTTTTGTACATAATATTTTAGTTTGACTCTTTATTTGTTCTTAAAAATGGTGGAAATTAGAAATTTTTGAAAAAAAAAATATTAATAAAAAGACCGGTCTACCCGGGTAGACCGAAAGACCGAAAGACCGGGTACCCGGGTAGACCGGTTTTCGGTCTACCCGGGTAACCGGTCCTGACCGTAGGCTCTAGTAGAAACTATAAATATTCACATACATAAAAAACAATTTCCGTTAACAAGACAAACCGACATTTAAAATCCTACTGATGATAACAGTAACTGGAGTGTTGAAACCGGTATGGGACTACCAGACATGTCTATAATTTTTAGAAATTCAATATTTCTTCTGCATTTTTTCAACTTGAACCCATATAACAAATATAACAAGAAAAATGAGCCTTAATGGCTTTAACGCCATATGAAAGTAGACCATAAAAAGAACACATCTGAGCTTCAACATATGATTTGATGTCTTCAGTGAAATTTTATGGTGGTTCTTTTCTTAGAACATTTTAACAATCTAACTGCCATTTTAAGGGGTCATTTTAGTCCTTTTTCAATAACTAAACACAGAAGTCTAATAAAACGTCCGTTTAGAGGGTTATAATGTTCTACAAATATTTTCCTCATAAAATTTCACTAGGGGTTGTCAAATGTTCAAAGTTTGTGCGACATGCGCAAAGTGCTTAAAAAGGATCAAGTATAAATAATCAATGTTTGTTATTTTTTTTACCAAAGCAGTGTTAAAAAATATCGACAAAAAACAGTGCAAATATACTTTTGAACTAAAAATTATATTGCGATGTGTTTTATAAAATTGTATAATGATTCTTTTCTCTGACCAAATTAACCCTCTAGCTCCCGTTTTAAAGGGTCATTTTTGTCCTTTTTTAAAAGAAATACAAAAAAGTCTATAACAAAGGCAGTTAAAGGGTTAAAATGTTTTACAAATATTTTCTGCATCAAATTTTACTAGGGCACGTCTAAGACAGAGAGTTCGTCCAGCATACAGAAAATGCTCAAAAATTTTAAATTATTCTAATTTTTTTTTATATTTTGAGCAGAAATTAAAAAAACAAGTAACAAAGTTAAATTCGACTTTGTTGAATGTATTAATACCCTCCACGACGCAAAAAAGTTTATTTGCAAAAAAAAAAAACAAAAAAAAAATTTACAAAAAAAATCCGCGAAAAAAATTTTTGTTAAAAAAAAAATCGACGAAAATGTTTTTTTTTTAAATATTTTTGTACTTGTTTAAATACCATTCGGGGATCAATTCTGTTCACATGTGGCAAGCAGCAGCTGAATTAAAGCATTTTGTGTTTTTAGGTTATGTTGAATGTACCACAATTTTCGAGGTGTTCTTACATTTTCGTTCATAACTTTTGAACCACTGAACCGATTTCTCTCAAATGCAATACCAAACTACTTAGAGCAACTACAAGTAAATATGCTAACTCTTAGTTATATCTGTTTAATACTTTGGTCGTGATCACCTTTTTTAAAGACTGACAGGCATCGCTAAAATGTCTTAAAATCGATCACTAATCAATAATATATATGGGATTTTCGTGTCAACTGACACAACTTTTGATCCCGATCTACTATCCTGTTGGATAGTTGTCCAGACACAATTTTTCAACGAGATCGGTCAAGGACTCTCTGAGATAGAGGGATCGAAATTTGATATTTTGGCCAAAGAGGTGTTTATTCTCATCCATGTAACTTCTTACCAGTTGTTTTTAGCAAAATGTATCCCAAATAGTTTAAATATCTATTTCTTCAATCTTACGGAAAAAAAAATTATAAAAAAATAAAAAAAAAATTTTGATTTTTTTTTAAATCCAAAACTTTTTTGACTTTTTTGTTAAATCGGACCTTTTTTGACCAAAAGAAAGCTTAGGTCTTTTTCTCACCTAATTCTTCTTCGTCCTCAAATATATTTTTGCTCCACCAACAAATTTCCGCTAGAGCGGCATCACGCGACTTTCTCCCAAGATATCTGAAATGGAGATCACGGCCAAAGTATTAAACAGATATAACTAAGACTTAGCACATTTACTTGTTATTTCCTTAAGTAGAAACATATTTTTTTACAAAAAAAAAAACGTTTTCGTCGAATTTTTGTTTTTACCAAAAAATTTTTTTCGCGGATTTTTTTAATTTTTGTTTTGTTTTTGTAAATAAACTTTTTTACATCGTGGAGGGTATTAATACATTCGACAAAGTCGAATTTAACTTTATTACTTGTTTTTTATTATACTTCGGCCCAAAAAAAAAAATATAAAAAAAGAATTTGAATTCTTTAAAAATTTTAAGCATTTTCTATATGCTGGACGAACTTTCTGTCTTAGACGTGCCCTAGTAAAATTTGATGCAGAAAATATTTGTAAAATTATTTTAACCCTCTAACTGCCTTTTTTTATAGACTTTTTTGCAATTTTTTTTTAAAAGGACAATGTAAAGGGAGCTATAGGGTTAATTTGGTCAAAGAAAAGAATCATAATAAAACTTTATAAAGCACATTAGAACATCATTTTTAGATCAAAAGTATATTTGCACTGTTTTTTGTGGATATTTTTTAACACTGCTTTGGTAAAAAAAGTAACAAACATTGATTATTTATACTTTACCCTTTTTAAGCACTTTGCGCATGTCGCTCAAACTTTGAACATTTCACAACCCCTAGTAAAATTTTATAAGGAAAATATTTGTAGAACATGTTAACCCTCTAAATGGACTTTTTGTTAGACTTCTGGATTTAGTTTTTGAAAAAGGACTAAAACGACCCCTTGAAATGGCAGTTAGAGGGTTAAAATGTTCTAAAAAAAGAACCGCCATAAAATTTCACTACAGACATCCAATCATATTTTGAAGCTCAGATGTGTTCTTATTATAGTATTTTTGACGTTTTCCAAACGCCTTTGATAAAAATATAAAAACTTCAGTGGGCTATAAAAAATAAATCCGAACTGACTTTGCAAAACCCTTTGGTGATTTTGTTCACTTGATGGTCTACTTTCATGTGGCGTTGAAGCCATTGAGGCTCATTTTTCTTGTTGCACAGTGTAATTTGTCTCAAATGACTATAATGCCAGTATCCTTTCGAAACTTGTCAAGTAATATTTTGCATATTTTGTATCCACAAATCATCATTCCAAATTTTAAAGGTATTGGACCAGTTCTTCAAAATTCATGAAAATTCGAAATATTTGATCAAAATTTTGTTTGTAGTTGTTAAACATGTACTTTGGTGGCCTTATTATTTCTGAATATAATTGCACTACTTGTGGACTTAGGCCCATATAAAAATTTCGCCCGATATTCAGTAATTTCATTTAAATTTTATTTGTGTTTGTTTTCTACACTTAGACTGTCGAACAAATTTATAGAAAATTGCACTCCCATAAATCAGAAAACATATGAGGCATTACACACCAAATGTCCAGCGAAAAACACATGTGTACCGTAAACTTCTGAATAGGTTGCATAGGTATGGATAGCGCTATATGGAACTTAGAAAATTGCGTTTTTGGTTTTTCAATTTTTCAAAAACTGGTCAAATATTGGAAAAATGGTCAAATTTGTGGCGACTTGCCTCGATTAAATATTTATCATATTAAAACGGAATGCACCACAATCTCAAAAATTTACATTCTTATATATTTTTGTATGGGCTATCGATTAATTTTTTTTTTGGAAAATTTTCAGAACCCGTTCTGAAATTTTCCATTTTTTTAAAAGTCAATTTATCACAAATCCGTTCACTTTTTTTTTTTAAGTTTAGATGTTTGTCCATCCACACAAAAAAAATCAGAAACACGTTTTTGGTTTTTTTTTCGAGAAAATCGCTTTTGAATTTTCAATTTCATAACAATTTAGTAATTTGCTTGTATTTTGTTTTAACAGAGCGTATGAGTAATATTTATGCAATTAATAATACTCATTTGCAACGTTAAAACAAGAAAAAACAAGCAACCCTGCAAACAAAACGATACGACATCGATTCGCCGGTTGTATTGCCGATACGATAAATGTTATTGCGGCAATTATCGAATTCGTATCGCCGGCGATACACCTTTCGGGAGAAACTGTTACCCGACGGCAATACATCCCGGCGATACGAAAACGATTCGCTTTGCGATAAAAGGGAAATATAACCAGATAATCGTAAAAAAAGATTTGTATGGATTGAATAGATTTGTATGTATTGCCGGAATATCACCAAAATGATAAATCGCCGATACAGCTATATCGATTCCCTGAAGCTAAAAAAAAGACATTATTTTTTTCATTCATATTTTGGTCATGTTAACAGGACTTAAAACATTTGCATTCACCTGAAAAATTTATCCGCAACATTCGCAGAATTTTTTATTTTATCTTTAAAAGCACATTTGTGTTTTTCGGCCAAATTTATATTCTTTCAAAGATTTCATGTTGTGCTTGATAAATTATTATTAATATATTTTTTTTTTTGTTTATCGCCAAAATATCGTTCGTATGAGAAAACGGCGATATAATAAAAATACCACTTTGATTTTTTATTGAAATGATTAATTTTTGTATCGCCGCAATATCTTGTCGGCGATATATCGCCCTATTGTTTGCAGGGAAATTACAAAATTGTTATGAAATTTAAAATTAAAATGCGATTTTCTCGACAAAAAACAAAAAACGCGTTTCTGAACTTTTTTGTGGGGATAGACAAACATTTAAACTTTTAAAAAAATTTAAAAAAACCAAAAAAAAAAGTGGCCGGTTTTTTGACAAATTGACTTTTTTAAAAAAATGGAAAATTTCAGAACGGGTTCTGAAAATTTTCCAAAAAAAAAAAATTATCATTAGCCCATACAAACTATATAAGAATGTAAATTTTTGAGATTGTGGTGCATTCCGTTTTAATGTGATAAATATTTAATCAAGGCAACTCGCCACAAATTTAACAATATTTCCAATTATTGACCACGTCTCCTAAGCCCAGTTTTTGAAAATTTTAAAAACTAGATACGCAATTTTCTTAGTTCCATATAGGGCTATCCAAACAACCCATTCAAAAATTTACGGGACACATGTTTTTCTGTAGCGGGACATTTGGTGTGGAATGCCTCATATATTAAATAGGTTTTGACGTTCTGATTCCAAATCTGCCTTCCAAATTTTTCTATCACGTGTGGTTGTTATGATATTCTTAAGTTGCTCACACAAAATATGACTAGATTTAGTATAAATGTGACCACATGATTCCAAATCTGGCATCCAAATTTTTCTAGCGCGTACCGTTTTTAAAATATTGGCGTTTAAAAAACTCAAACTCTACTGTCATTTATATTATATATAAATATATATATATATATATATATATATGCAAAATTTAATCTAAAATTTTCAAACGCAAATATCTCGAAAGCGGGACATCCTAGAAAAATTTGGATTGCAGTTTTGGAATCAGAAAGTCCATTTTATATAAAATGAAGTCCTATTTTGTGGAAGCAACGTAAGTCCTATTTTGTGGAAGCAACGTAATTTAATAGCAAATATTTCAAAAACGGTACATGCTAGAAAAATTTGGATGCCATATTTGGAATCACGAGACCAAATTCTCTCAGGACCATTTAGACATTTTACTGGGAGGTTTTTGGTGTCGAACAGTATTATTAAAGATCTAACAAAAAATAGATCTGATAGGGTTATATAGTCGCAACAAAAAGTAGAATTTTCGACTTTTTTCAATTTCTAAAAAGTCGAATTTTCGACTTTTTCAAAATTAAAAAAAGTAGATTTTTCAACTTTTCGACTTTAAAAATTTGAAAAAAGATTTTTCGACTTTTTTAAAAAGTCGGCTTTTTCGAATTTTTTCGACTTTTCGAATTTTTTCAACATTTTCAACTTTCTTCGATTATTTGAATTTTTTCGACTTTTTACAACTTTTTATACCCTCCACTCCATAGAGGGTATATCGTCGCTGCGCCTAAAAATGGAGTCATGTGTAGTTTTTTAAATTTTTTTTTATTACATCTTTATGATCCCCTATTGGTCATACGTTTACTCACTAAACCGTTATTTGATATCTTGATTGGTTCAAAAGTTAGTAAAAGGAGCTATGTGTTAGTCATACTAAAAATGGTCTGAAAAGGAGTTATGTGTTAAGCTACACATAACTTTTTTTGATAAAAAAGTAACAGAACGTGACAAAATGGACCACTTTTTTCGTAATATGAGATTCACACATAGCATCCAAGTATTTTGAATGAAGTTTTCAAGATTTTTTTGAAAATATTTGCAAATTTTCATCCTGTTATCTAAATCCTAAATGGCGGGTAATAAAGCCTTGTGAAAGCAATTAAATCATTGAGGGCGGAAAATTTTAGTATCTAAAGTACAGCATCTTTCGCAGATGTCAATTTATGTCAAAGCTCTTAAATATTTACAACAAAAAACAAAAAATCAGCACCAGTCTTGCGAAAAATCTGTTGTTCGCTGTTTAGTGAAGAGCTTTTAAATATCAAAATTTTAAGGACCTTGTCTAACTAATGTCGCTTTAAACTGCAAACAAACTATATTTAGTCTTTGTCCCTCTCGAAAAGAAATTAACAATAAGAATGGTTTCACAAGCAAAAGGAGTTATGTGTAAAAAATATTTCCATTTATTTAAATTTTGTTCCAAAAAGTACTTAAAAAAGGAGTTATGTGTATGTTTTTTGAAAATTTCTGCACCACTGGAAAACCGCTAAATGTTTCATAATTTTTTCGCAGTATGTGGATAGCATATCGGTACAAGAATTTTTTGTAGAACAAAATTTTAAAAAATATCGCGAAGGTACGAAAATAAACAGTTTTTTTGCTCTCCTGAACACTTGCCCCAAAACACATGACTCCATTTTTAGGCGCAGCGACGATATATAAGTTTGTCATTCCGTTTGTAACACATCGAAATATTGGTCTAGGACCTCATAAAGTATATACATGATCCTCGATCGATTTTAAGTCGATCTAGCGATGTCCGTCCGTCCGTTCGTTTGTCTGTCTGTCCGTCCGTATAAAACACGCTAACTTTTGAAAGACTTCAAAGAGGCTACTGAAGTTTGGCATATATGTTGTTCATTTACCTGGTCAGGTTGGTATTGCAATCCAGCCAAATCGGTCCAGTGGTTCAAAAGTTATGAGCAAAAGAGTAAATTTCGCAAAGGGTTTTCGCAAATTTACGAGATAAAAAACACGATAACTTTCGAAAAAAAAAACAATAATTAGATTGCTGAAACGTGCCATGTATCTTTGCCGTCCCTCAGGTCTATTTGGTATTGAATTTCAGCTCAATCGGTCAAGTGGTTCAAAAGTTATAAGCAAAACCCCGAATTCCAGATTTTGTTCATCTTAAATGCCATGTGGTAAACAAGTCTTAAAAGCATTGGTGGTAACTAAGCAATGCTTTTCAAACCTGTCTAGTTTTAAAGCAATGCTTTTTAAACTTGTTTAGTTTTAAAAGCATTGGTAACTTAAAAATTACACTCGAAAAAAATTTTACACTCGAAAAAAATTTTACAATCAAAAAAAAATTTTCACTCAATGTCAATATTTTGTGTACATACGTACGTGCATTCACTCAGAAATATTTTTACAGTAAAAAAACATTACACTCGAAAAAAAGTTTTACACTCAAAAAAAAAAAATAGTGTTTTATTTTAAATGACAAAAAAAAGGGTTTTTTTACTCAAAATGAAATATTTCTAATCAAAATTGTTAATTTTTTCAAGTTAAAATGTACTGTGGAGGGTATTCATAGATTCGGCAAAGTCGAATTTAACTTTTCTACTTGTTTAAATTCGATTTTTTTGTAAATGAAAGCTTGTTTTTGATTTGATGTAAACATTTCGCGTCTATTTTTGATTGTATTTTATTTAACAATTTTGGGTATCAAAGTATTGAAGGTTAAAAAAGTCGAAGAAATCGTAAAAGTGGAAAAGGTTGAAAAAATCGAAAGCATAAGTCGACTTTCGTTTTATAGAACCCTATCACTGAGGTTTTTACAATAATCAAAACCATTGGTAAATATTGCACTTAACACTTTTTAACTTATGAATTAGGCATTTTTGCTTCAGTTTTTGTTAAACTCTGCTGTCATTTGAGAATTTTTTCCGAAGAAATTATTTCATCTAGCAGAAGTAAAAAAAAAAGAAATCAAGTCAATGAAGTTGAAGAAGTCGAAAGCAAAAGTTGACTTTTTCATACAAAAAGTTGATTAATCGACTTTTCGACTATAGAACCCTAAGATCTAATCGGTCCATGTTTAATCTTGGGACCCGTTTTTAGGAAACACTGCTGTAGGGTATCATATGGTCGGTCTTCACCGACTATAACTTTCTTACTTGTTTTTATTATTGCATTTTTACTAAACAAATGAAACATTTTTATGTCAGAAGACGTTCAAAATCCTGCACTTTAACCCAGGGGGCCACAAAATTTCCTTATTATTACTTAAGTGCAAAATTCAAAATAAATTAATTTTTCAACATTTATCGCTAGAGAAAATGCACCACAACGCCTCCAGCCGAACCACTCCCCCCAAAAAAAAAACGCCCTGGTATTTTAATTAATTTTTTACATTTTGGAGGGTATATAATTTTCGGCACAAGCGAATTTAAACTCTCACTTATTTAATATTAAGTAACGGTAACACTACAAAAATTTTAAAAGTTCTACCCCTAACGTCCATATCAACATTTATACCAAGACATGCTGTCAAGTCTGAGCAAAAAAACACACAATACCATTCTTTTGTTTCTTTATTAGTCTGCTAAAATTTGAAATGTCTAAATTTTTTTTTGGTGAAAAGGCAAAAAAAGAATTTATTTTGTTGTAGGTGTTGAAAAAAAAAGAATTGCCGCAGTAATGAATTACAAATATTTTTTTTTTTTGTTGGAAAAATACTTTTGAATTAATGATATTGTTAGTTAAGTAATGTCAACGTATATTTACAATACAGCAACTGTTATGTGTATTTGTTGTTTTTATTTTATTAACTTTTTTTGTAAATGTTTTTCAAAAACAAGTAAAACCCATTTAAAATAAAAAAGTACTAAATTTTAGTACTTTTCATCATGAAAAACTTTCATGCAACTATTAACAGTGAACTTGTCTGTCAGTCATTTATATTTCACGTTTGTTGTGTTTTTAGCAAAAAAGAAAAAAAAAGACAAATAAAAAAAAACGAAAAATAAAAATTAAAAATCAATTTTTATAATCCATTTAAAAAAAAACAAAGGAAACAAAATACAACACATCACGTACATATTAAAAAAAAACTGTATAAACTTGTCACTATACAATGTTTGTTGAACACTGGTCAACAACATGCTATCAAAATGTTAGTCGGTGAAATACTACTACTACTACCAACAATCCAACTACTGTTGTAACCTTAAAATAATTGAATGGCTGACTACCTCAGTGACTGACTGACTGATTAACAAAATGACCGTATAACTGACAACACAAATACATACATATAATCGAGAACTAAACAAGAGAGCAAAAACCAGGTATAGAATAGTAAAATAAAAACAACAAACGAAATAAAATGAACGAAACACTAATACATTCATAATTAATATAAATTTTAATGCACTATGGGCGAGAATAACAGAAAATTGTTTGATATATTTTGTGATTAAAATTCAGTACGGTGGTATAGGTTATATTGTATGTGGCGGCCGAAACCATACGTCAGCACTAGGGCTTCCAATTGGGATTGGTTTTTCTGAATCCCGGGATTAAAGAAAATTTTTCGGGATACCGGGATTCGTGGGATTTTTAGAAAATTTTCGGGATTTTACGGGATTTTAAGTTTTAGAATTTTTGTCATTTTATCAAATCAACGTGTTCGTAAAAATTTGCAAAGTTCTGTTGAAGTTGTAAAACTCAAAACAGTAGAATTTCGTCCTGTTAAGGACATCCATATTCGGTTATTTTTTTTACTTTTCGTCGTGGCTCATTTTTATCAACTTTAAGCTGATTTACCTCATGGGCGCTGCTCACGTGATTTGCGTGACTCACGTGAATCACTCGTGAGTGAAAGTGACTTTCATGTCAATCACGTAATTGTGAGTGAGCGTGAGTTGAACAAATTTAAGTGAGTGATTAGTAGAAAAAGTCCAATTTTTGCGAGAGTGGATAATTATTTTGCGGGAGCTTCTGTGATTTGATTTTTTGTTCAAAATAATTTTTTTTTATTCTTGCAGTTTTTGGTAAAAAAAAATTAAAGCATAAGTAGAGTTTGTGTGACTCACGCGTGATTGACAGCAAAAAAAAAAATAAAAATTATTGTAAAAAATATTGAAAGAAATATAATAATATTATAAAAAAAGAAAAAAAATCGGGATCCCGAAAATCCCGGGATTGAAAATCAGAAATCCCGAGATTCGATTGGAAGCCCTTGTCAGCACATATGCACTCTGAGGTCCTTTGTTATACTACGGAACGGTAATGGGGTTAACCTACTAGTCCCTGTCGTTATGAAATTCCAAAGGTATTGAAATTTGACATCAAACATTAGAGTTACATTTTTCCTTTAACTTTTGTTTCTTCCCAAGTGTCCGGGCAAATTTTTATTTTAAAGGACCTAAAAATATGTGGTACAAATTTCA
>CAWUER010000725.1:0-126224 GCA_963921195.1 Pegoplata infirma | reverse complement strand
ATTTGCAAAAATTGCAAAAAGTTATATCCCTAATGAGCATTTTAAAATTTTCGGGAATGCTAACTTTTTAGATCCAAAGTTAGGACCCATAAGGGTCAACACATATGAAAAGGAACGGCGATACTATGGATTAGTTTCCGAGATAGCGCCATTTTAAGTTTTCATAAAAAAAGTTTTCTTAAAAAAAACTTAATAAAAAGCAAAACATGCTAATCTCAACTAAAAATTTGCTAAAGGTTAGCTGACTAGCATTAGCAAAAAAATTAGTAAATCTACTAATGTATTATTTTGAGTGTATCTACTCTAGGCCCATATTTGTCAATACATATACGTTGCTCAAGTCATACGTTGAATTTATTAGCGACTACAGACTTGTTGAAATTGATGGGTAAACATGATTACATTTTGGAGAAACATAAAATTGCTCAAAAAACGTTGCATTTCTATCAAAAGTCTATTGAATTTTACTTACTTTTTTAATCCTTAGGTGTTCAGATATATGGAACAAGATTAGGAGACCAAAATCTAATGAAACAAGTAAGAAAGTTAAATTCGGCCTTGCCGAATGTAGTAATACCCTCCACAATTTCAAAAAGATTATTGCAAACAACTTTATTTAAAAGGAAATTACTTTTGAAAAAAAAAAAAATTTCCGCGAAAAAAAATTTTGTTAAAAAAAGATCCGCGATTTTTTTCTTTTTTTGTCAAAAAATATGTTCGTACTTGTTTAAATACCATTTGTTGTTCAATTATGTTCACATATGTCAACCAGAAGCCGAATTAAAGCATTTTGTATTTTTAGGTTATGTTGAATGTACTGAAATTTTTGAGGTGTGCTTACATTTGCGTTCATAACTTTTGAACCGCTGAACCGATATCGCTCAAATGCAATACCAAACTTTTCGGGAGAACTTCCAATATATATGTTAAGTTTCAGTCATCTCTGTGCAATATTTTGTCCGCGAGAGCATTTTCCACAGACAGACAGACGGACATCGCTAGAATGTCTTAAAATCGATCGGGCATCATGAATATATATACTTTATGGGGTCCCAGACCGATATTTCGATGAGTTACAAACGGAATGACAAACTTATATATACCCTCTATCACTAAGTGGAGGGTATAATAATAAACAACATATTGTCAATAGCCCTGTTTTCGGGTAAGCGCATATACGTTAACTAAAAAAATTAATGTTATAATATATTTTTGCGTTTCGCGTGAAATATAATCGATTTGGTGTTCATTACTTAACGTATATACGCTTAATTTAAACGTGGATAACTGTCCACGTTAGTTCCCATACAAAATTTTAGCGCGCATAATTAAATATTTCGGCTCTAAAATGTTCGCAAAAAATAAAACTAATTTTAGCTTTGAATTCAACGGCAAAAATATTGACATTTTGCTTTTAAAATTATTAAATTGTTCAAATTACATTAGCTTTAAAGCGATAATTTATATACGCTTATGCGAAAACAGGCCTTATATCTTTAAAGACTCCAGTGTGTCTTTAAATTCACTATACGATGCCACCAATGATTTGCTAAAGCACAAAGAAAAGTTGCTAGAATTAACCTCAGCCCTACACTCAAAATAATTCTACAGTAAAAGGTTTAGTAAGTGATTTTGTACAAAAATCTACTAATTATTTACTAATTTTAGTATTTTCAAAGTACTAAAATTAGTAATTTTTACTGGTTTTCAATAAATTTAGTAAAAAATTTTAGTATTGGTTACCAATTTCTGCACTAGGTCCTTTTGAACTAAAATTTAGTTAAATTTTTAGTATTAAATACCCACGTTTTTTTTTTTTGGGTGTAGGTGTAGCCTCTCTTTCTACTTCGGATATAGAATATCTAGAAGAGTACTCCAAACTAATGGCATCTATAGCTGAAGCAATAGATTTACTTCAATCAGAAAAACATATGTTTTATGGATATTTAATTCCAACGCTACACTCAAAATAATTACTCTGTTAAATACTCTGTAAAATGACTGTAATCTTAGTTCGACAGATATTTGCCAAAGTTATCTGTCGAAATATAGTTTTTAAAAAAATACTTTGTATTTTCTTGCAACCGAAAAAAAAATTGTATCTTTAATTTTGATTTTTACTTTTTAATCTCTATTTAACAGATAATTAAGAGTGTTTTTTGTTAAAAAATAGATTTTAGAAAAATACTTTGTTCTCGTAACCAAAATACTAAATTGCATCTGTAATTTTACTTGTTGCTCTGTAATGCAGTTTTCAAATAAAAATTTGTTCAAAAAACTTCCAAATATTTCAATCCCTCTTTAAAAAGTCTCTTAAATTACAATAAAAGCTGGTAAATTTTACAAGGATGTCGTGTAAAATTGGAGGTACTCGCAAGGTAGATTAATAAAGGTAATATTTTAGTGACGTAAATGAAAGCAATTTTCTTTTAAAAATCATTTTAGTCGGCAAAAACGACTTAAATGGTCAGTGAACACATTAACCAATTTAAACGCTTTTTGAGCCTTTGAAATTTTAGACAACAACAAAATTAAAAAAAAAAATATTAAAACTCAAACGAAATCCTTTTATTTTCCAAGCAACAAATTGAAAAAAAAATTCAAATATTTTTAAGCATAAATGGTGTAGTGTGAACTTGAGTCATTTATGCCCAAAAAAAATATTTTTATTTCGCGTTGAAAATTCGTAAATATCACTAGGGGTATTCAGAGTCTTGCTGCCAACCCTGGCAATGTCGCAAAAGTGTACATCTATCAAAAAATACATGTGATTTGAAAGGTAATTTGAAAAAGTGCTCTTTTACCACCATTAGCAGATCTGGCAAGCAAGACTCTGAATACCACTATTGTTTTAAAATTTGCCAAGGTTAGGTTAGGTTAAGAGGTTGACGTAATGTCCACAAGACCAGTTCCTGATCCAAAGTGATACCTCGAAAAGGGGGGGGGGGGGGGGGGGGGTTGGTTTTTGTTGTTGGCTGCTTTACATATTAATCATAATTCACTACTGTCTTCCTGGTAAATGATGATTTATGTCTCCATATATGTCTCATCGAGTTTACTTAGCCTAATATATTTAAGCATCTTCCATGGGTTGACATCTCTAAGTTCCTCCAGTTCCTGAAAGAAATAAAAGCCAAAACAATTAAATCGAGTGCGAGATAGTGCAGGGCACTGACAAAGATAATGGAATGAATCTTCCACTATCTCTTCGTCCCCACACCATCTGCACAAGTCAATTCTTATCAATTTTAACTTTTTCAAATAAGCTTTCAAGCCAGTATGGCCTGTAATTAAACCTGCATACTTCCTGAGGTCTGATTTTTCCATATAAAGTAGTGTTTTCTGGATACTTTTTCCACCGCGAGTCCACAAGGCCTTCGTTTGGATACAGTCCTGGCTGCTTTCCCATTTCAAATCTTCCTGTCGTTCAAATGTTCTCCGTATTTCGAAATAAATCGCATCCAGGCCCGGATGCACGTCGGTCGTTATTGAACTTAATGGTAAAACTGCTCCCATACGAGCTAACTCGTCAGCTTTCTCGTTTCCTGGAATATTCTGATGACCTGGAACCCAGCACAGTCTTAAAGAGTGTTGTTCGATGAGAGCCATAAGCTCTTGGCGACAACGGCTGACAACCTTTGATCGAATATTCCTGTTATATAGTGCCTTTAAAGCCGCCTGACTATCAATGTAAATAATGATCTCACTAGAGTAGATCGGCCTCATTAAAATAAGTCTGGCTGCCTCTGACACTGCATGCAGTTCCGCCTGAAAAATATTACAGCTGTCCTGTATCCTTGAACTGTGTTCAATTCCCAGTTTCTCACAGTAGACACCGCTACCTGTTCCCTGTGGCATCTTTGATCCATCCGTAAAAATTTGCCAAAAAACTTACTATTGAGGAAAAGTTAGGTTAGTAGATAATACCTTTTATAAATTTACCTTGGGTACTCGTAATTTTCACAAAAATAATAAACGATGGCATTTCCCAATTTTCAACACTACTTGCACATTAGAGGCGAATCCTAATTTTATTTTATCCTAATATCTGCTTCTGTCATCAAATAATTAGCACCAAAAAAATAAAGGTGTATAAAATTTTTTAACACGGCAATTTAATTAAACAAAAAATGTCGTCACGATAAAAATGTCGTCACAATTTTTTACTTTTTAGCCAATTGCCGTTTTAAAAAAATTGTATACACCTTTATTTTGTTGGTGCAAATTAGCTGATGATAGAAGCAGGTGTTAGGAAAAACAAGTGGGAGTATTACATTCGGCTGTGCCGAATCTGTTATACCCTCCAAAATGTAAAAAAATATATTTAAAAAAATTCAGGGGGTTTTTTTTTTGGGGGGGGGGGGGGGGGTTGACGGGAGACGTTACGAACTTCTTCTGAGATAAAAATGTTGCATTTTCTTACCAAAAGTACAAAAACTCTGCAAAAAATGCGGTTTTTCTTGGGTTGGTTTAGTTCTCCAAGGGGGAACTTTTTTCCCCTTGGTCCTATTTTGCCCATTTTCGAACTTAACCTGCCTAGGAATATAAGACATATTCGTGGCAAACTTCGGAAGTCTACCTCTTTTATTTTGTAGAGAGTTTACAAATAATTTCTACAAAGTTAAACATTGTCGTGCGAAGCGGGCGCAATTAAATGATGGCATCTGCCTTTATTTTGTGTCGAGTTATTACTTATCCATGCTTCTTGCACATTAGAGTCGAAGAAAATAAATAAGAAAGCGTGCGCATTAATTTATAAAAACCTCGGTGAACATCTACCGCTTAAATGCGTCACTAAATATATGAGCTTTAATAATTTAAAATATACGCAAAGAATAGTTTTAATTAGGGTTGCCAGACGTCCCGCATTTGCCGGGATTGTCCCACTTTTCATAACCGATTTCCGCGTCCCGCGCGGGATTCCATATACCCGCTTTTTGCAATTTTTTTTTAACATCAACTATTTTTTACTTTAAAAGCCTAAGCTTTTAAAAGGCTTATTTGTAAGCTTTTGTAAAATTGGTTTTACCTTGCCGCCCAAATGATGTGGATTTAGAACCTTTTTAAGGAACAAATTAAGGCCTTTTCACACCTGAGGTGAAATCTTGTTCGAACTAAATTTCGATCATATGGTCTGCATCATTTTATACACAACCATATGATCGAAATCTTGTTCGAACGAGATTTCACCTCAGGTGTGAATTGGGTATAACAAAAAAGTTTACAATCTTATACCCTGTTCTCACGAGCAGCTAAAAACGGTTTTAAGCGACATTTGTTTTAATTAAAAAAAAAGTGTTCACACGTAATTTCACTCGTTTTATTTTGGTTTTTATGTTTTTATTTTGACATTTGGATTATCAGCTTATAAACATGTACACATTTCAACAACAAACGAAATTAAAATATTAAAATTATGTTCATTAATTATACATATAACTGTTTATAATGTTCAAGAATTGTTTAAAGATAAAAATAGCCGGATTTTTTTGTATTATTTACATTTTAGTAATAAACAATGTTGCCAATATTACTAAAATGCTTTAAAAACGCTGAACATACAAAAATACTCCATTCAACCCCTAGAATTCCGCTCGTTTTAATTTTAAAACGAGCTAAAAACATTTTTATTTTGACATATTACAACAAAAAAATGTATGGTAAAACGAGTCATAAAAATGGTTTTTAAGCATAAAATAAAAAATGTTGCTAAAAATGGTTTTTAGCTGTAAGTGAGAACAGGGTATTAGTGTTTGTTTGAAAAAAAAAAATATTTTAAAAAATTATACTCCAAAAGTTGCACAATACAGAGTACATTCCGGGAAAAATATTTATAAAATTTCTATGGAGTAATTCTGGTTCAGCGGTTGTATCTTCGAAATGGAAATGTGTGTATTAAAATTTACTTTTGCTAAATTAGTCTCAAAAGCAGCGCGAAAAAATGTTTTTAAAAAATAAAAAATTTTTTCTATGTCAAAATGCATAAGAGGTTGGTAGTCTCTATTTAACACAATAAAACTCGACAACATGCTGCTAAATTTTTCAGTTTTGTTCATAAAAATATTTTTGTCCCGCGAAAATTTTTTAAATTCCGCCATTTTTTTAGTTTTCGGGAGTTTGTCCCGCATTTTCGAAATAAAATTCTGGCAACCCTAATTGCAAGTGATGTTGTTCAACTTCTTGCAGTGTATGCATCTCAGCAAAACTTAGATTACCAAATAAAGTATAAAATAAGGTATAGGATCTCTTATTTTATACATTGCAGCATTGATGATTTTAACAGGTGATGAGACTCAAAGTAATGCATACACATTATCACAAAGAATACCAGTAAGGTATAAAATAAGTCATAAATTTATAACGAAGAATACGAGTAAGGTGTAAAATATATGATATTTTATAGGTTACGAGAAATTAGATAATATAGCATACCAGAAGATAATATATAAGGTGTTACGAGTAAAGTAAAAGTAATTTTGTATTAAATTTACTCACGTGATTGTAAGTGAGTGTAAGTAGATAAAATATGCTCCTGAGTGTGTGGCTTTAGAAATTTCCTGTCGTGAGCCCATCTCTAGTTTAAACTTATGCATTTTTTATAAAATAATTATTTTTTATGTTATTGTAATGCATTATGCATCCAATTATAAATAATACATTATTTCAAACTTTCAAATAATACATAATGTAACCAAATATAAGTCATCCATGATTTAATGTTTAGAAATAACAAATATGAATTACATTTTTTTCAATAATCATGCATTACGTAGCAAATTATTAGTAATGCATTATTTTTCACTTGAAAATAATACGTTGTGGAACAAATGTTTGGTAAGACATCATAAAATAATGCTACAAATAAGTTATATGCATTACCTGGTAATGTGTTATATAATCACAACCCATTACCAAAGTTTTGCTGGGTTGGCCCAATATATTAAAGTTTGAAACTTCAAACTTTTCCAATTTACAACACTGTTTCAGCATTTTTTTTGTTTTTACAGTTAGTTTTCTTAAATTTTTTATAAAATTTATATGATTTAATAAAGATTAAAGATAGATAATAGATATTAGATATCTTTAAGATATATAAAAAAGTGGATAATATAAAATAATAAATAAAAATACATAAGCAAATAAATAACAAAACTATTGAAAACAAAAAAAAAAAATAAAATGAAAATGCCAAATAAGTGAGCAGAGATGAGATTAAGTAATTTTAAAACAAGTAAAAAAGTTAAATTCGGCTTTGCCGAATGTAGTGATACCCTCCACAATTTCAAAAAGATTATTGCAAAAAACTTTATTTTGAAAGGAAATTACTTAAAAAAAAAAAATTTGAAAAAAAATTTCCGCAAAAAAAAATTTTTGGTAAAAAAAAATCCGTGATTTTTTTTTTTTTTTGTTAAAAAATATGTTCGTACATGAAGGTTTCTATTTCAAACGTACCACGAAAAAAAAAATGTTGTTGGATCAAAGTCCCCGTAGGCTAGTTGGTAGCGTGCTAGCCTTTCAACGTGGGGGTCGTGGGTTCGATTCCCACCAGAACCCTTGGTTTTTTTCGCTACAACGAGACGACGGTCATTGATACCAGTTCTCGGATAGGTTGCATTTATTAAAAATGAGTTGTAAATAAATAGAGAGAATAAATAAAAATAATTGATAATGTGATGTGATCAAAAACAAAAATTATAAGTCAAACTTTGAGAGCTTATTGCCCTATATGAAAGTAACAAATCGTGGAACAAAAGTTTTCGTTTTTCGGAAAAATGGGCGAGATAGGCGTGGTCACATGGTAAAATTGAGCAATTTTTGCATGATGTCGCTTTATATTTAATTTTTTCTACAGTAACTCAACGATTCTGAAATTTTCGAAACACATCTAATTTATAGTGTTTTGTATGGGCTATCGATTGGCATTATTAGTTTTTGGAAAAAATTCAGAACTATGTCTGAATTTTTCAAATGAAAAATAAAAATCGATGTAGCAAAAAACACGCCATTTTTAATTTTTTTTAAAAAAATTTTAAATTAAAGTTCTTTTCATTCTCTACATCATATCAAATTTTCAGAGAGCAGTTATTTTTGGTTTTCGAGAAAATTGGCTTTAAAGTTTGAATGTCTTATTTTATTTTCCATATCACTCATACGCCACGATACATTTATTTTTGCATTTACCAAAAACTTGTTTAATTCTATTTAGATAATTGATTTAGAGCTGATTTGTAGAGTCCAACCGAATATTCGGTTTCGTTCTCGACTTCGGCCGAATAATGGGGTTTCGGCCTCTATTCGGTATTCGCCAAAATTTTAGTATTTTAAAAAATATATAAAAAAAGTTGCTGAATTTTTCAATTTCGAGTATCATTACACTTGATTCAGTTCATTTTAAAAATGTAACAAGGATTTCCAATTAACGTGTTACTGTTACAGTTCAAATGATTTTTTTTTTTTCTTAATCTACAGATTTAATGAACAATTTTTTTAAGTTTTTGTAAATATGATTTTTTTGTAAGTTTTTAAAAATATATATATTTTTTAATAAATACAACAATTCCGATGGTTTAAAAACATTAAGTGCTGTATATTTATTTTAAAAAAGAAATAAATAAAAATTTTATTCAGCCACACTCAAAATAATCCTACAGTAAAAAATACTGTAAAAGTGTTATAACTCTAACTATACTACTTTTTTAGTAATTTACAGTATAAATTTAGCTTTACAGTATAAATTTAGTTATTTTTTTGAAATTGGAATACTTTAAACTTTACTGAATACTGATTTTTTACCGATTTTTTAATAATTTTTGTTAGTAATTTTAAAAAATTTGGAAAATTATTTTTGACACCTAATATGGTAAAATTTACATTTTTGAATATTTTTTTTTTTTTTCAAACGCACATAGCAAATTTTCGTTGAAAAAAATAAATCTATATTTTTTTTTAAAAATTCCGAAATAGATCATTGCCAGCTATCAAGCTTAATAATTATATATTTTTGAAACAATTTTTTTTGTTAAAAAATTTTTCAAAATCGATTTTGGATAGTTTTTTGCTTTTAAATTTGTTTACCGTTTTTTTATAACTGCGTTAGTAAAAATTGACTAACGCGTTGTAGGGCCCTTTAATACTAACAATTAGTAATAACTACCAACTTTTTAGTAAGGAATACTGTAGGATTTCTATGAGTGCAGGCATTAATTTTTTTTAGTTTCGGTTTTGGTTCGGTTTCGGTTTGGCCTCGAAAAACTGGTTTCGGCCGGACTCTATTGATTTGTCATATTTATAATAAGAATTCGACTGTTTTTCAAGATTCTTCGTATCAAGGTTGCATTCAATATCAATAAAATGACAATATTTCAGAAGTGATCTTTGCCTTATGATTGTTGAAATTCTGGGACGCCGCTTAGCCATTTACTGGAATAAATCCAGGCAACAATATTCACAGTCGTTGTTAATTTTTAAGAATACTCTGATATTAAACACATTGCCTTACAACTGAAAATTTAAAATATATCAGAAGTAGACAAGTTCCAAAAAATATTTTAAAGTCTGCACTTCAAAAATTTTACAAACCTTCTTCATCATTTCAAAGAAATTGTCACTCTTATTACACAGAAGACGAGTAAGCGATGGCACTGTATGTCTCTGGTCAACAATAAAACAGTCGAGTTCCTATAAATAAGACAAATCAGCTCTACATCTGTTATCTAAACAGAATTAAACAAGTTTTTGGTAAGTGCAAAAATAAATGTATCGTGGCGTATGAGTGATATGGAAAATAAAATAAGACATTTAAACTTTAAAGCCAATTTTCTCGAAAACCAAAAATAACTGCTCTCTATTTGATATGATGTAGAGAATGAAATGAACTTTAATTTAAAATTTTTTTAAAAGAAATTAAAAATGGCGTGTTTTTTGCTACATCGATTTTCATTTGAAAAATTCAGACATAGTTCTGAATTTTTTCCAAAAACTAATAATGCCAATCGATAGCCCATACAAAACACTATAAAATAAATGTGTTTCGAAAATTTCAGAATCGTTGAGTTACTGTAGAAAAAATTAAATATAAAGCGACATCATGAAAAAATTGCTCAATTTTACCATGTTTGACCACGCCTATCTCGCCCATTTTTCCGAAAAACGAAAACTTTTGTTCCACGATTTGTTACTTTCATATAGCGCAATAAGCTCTCAAAGTTTGACTCTGATCCAACAACATTTTTTTTTCGTGGTACGTTTGAAATAGAAACCTTCACATGTTTAAATACCATTTGGTGTTCAATTATGTTCACATATGACAACCAGCAGCCGAATTAAAGCAGTTTGTATTTTTAGGTTATGTTGAATATACTAAAATTTTTGAGGTGTCTTTACATTTTCGTTCATAACTTTTAAAACACTAAACTGATATCGCTCAAATGCAATACCAAACTTCTCAGGAGAACTTCCAATAAATGTGTTAAGTTTCAGTCATATCCGTGTAGTATTTTGGTCGTGATCACCATTTCCACAGACAGACGGACAGACGGACATCGCTAGAATGTCTTAAAATCGATCGGGGATCATGAATATATATACTTTATGGGGTCCCAGACCGATATTTCGATGAGTTACAAACGGAATGACAAACTTATATATACCCTCTACCACTAAGTGGAGGGTATAAAAATATGCAAAGAAGTTTTACTTGTACAACTTAACAAAAATGTACAAATGTTAAAAAGTCAATTGTTTTGGGAAAAAATTCTTAAACTTTTCCTAAAAGACCAACTAACAAACTAAATTTTTGGTAAAAACAAATACATGAACCCAAAAAAAAAAGATTACGATGAATTTATATGAAAATTATTCAAACAAAATTTACTATTCATTTGTCTGTGGTACATACAGAAAATGCCTTTGCCCGCCAGTTTAGTCAAATTATGATATTACAAATATTTTTGGAAAATTACAATTATTTTCTTTTATGTTTTTTTTAGGATGGACCGAAAATGCATAAAGGGCTGCAAGACTTATAAAACACTGCATTCTTCACCGATGGACTTAAACATGTAATTTTTTTATGCTACTAAAAATATTTGAATGGCATGCAAAAGAGTGGTTTACATTGGCATTTTACATAAAAATAACTAATCCTCAATAGTCTCAAGCAAACTAAAATTTATTTTTGCTTTTTCTGACTTCTTTGCAATATAACCTCTAGAGTAAACCACTTATTCCTTATTCCACTTCCGAACAGAATTGAGTCTGTGACAAAAACTAAACATGTGTTGGCAAAAGTTGATTTGTTAATTTTGTATTACAATAACATCTTATAAGAGAAATCTTAATTTTTTTGTTTTCAAATTTTGGTCTATATAAGTAATTATATATAATACAAGTAATTTTTCAATATAAGTAATGCAATTTTTTCTTAATTTACCAAAGCTAATATAAAAAAAACAAAATGGAAACAGCTTCACTCAAAATAATCACTCTGTTAAATTACAGAGATACTCTGCTGAGCCACCAGAAAATACCATAGATTTCCAACCACCAAGATTTTTTGTTATTTTAGGAAGAAAACTCTGTAAAATGGTTTAGACAAAAAAAAAAGCTGTAAAATCACATAGTTTCTAGTAAAATATTAGTTAGATGGGATCACAATTTTACAGAGAAATACTCTGTAATTTTACATACAATTGTAAAAACTTTGTAAATTTATTTCGTCAAAAAAACTGTAAATTTACAGAATAATCTATAAAATGTTGGTATGTGACCAGATGTTTATCAAAAACTTCTGAAAATTTACAAAGTTTTTGTTAAATTTATTTGATTTTAAACTGGAACACATGAAATAATTGGGAGCAAAAATAACATACATATTTATAATAAAAAAACTACATAAAGTCATTCCAACCGCGTTTTTAAATTTGTTTAACTTTGCGTGCATGAACTCCAGAACTTCCCTGCCTTAAAAACATTAACAGTCTGACAAGCCAATAAAATTATTCTTTGCGGGTACAAATATTTTAAATTATTAAAGCTCACATATTTTTTGACGCATTTAAGCGGTAGATGTTCATCGAGGTTTTTTAAATTAATAAATGACGATTTGAGCAGGGGCTATTTTTAATTGTGTTTCCTAGCAGTACTTTCATAATTTAAATGAGCCTGATTAAATGCATTTCCCACTTTAATGGTGCGAACGCGAAACGTTATATTTTCATTTCTTGTTTAAGTTTACTTTTTAGTGGCAACTATAAGAATTCTTATTAATTTTCTTTGACTGCAATGCAGTGAATCAAGCCGACCGGCTCAAAATCGGCTGCGCGCAGCCGCCGGACAATTTTTAACTTTTTTTCGCGCCGCCGCCGTTCAAACAACAAATTTTACAACAACATCTAGAACAAAAAAGTTCAGCCGACACTGAGCCGCCGCCGAGCAAAATTGGTCGAGCCGCCGCCGCCGAAAATTTTGGGTCGGCTTGATTGACTGCTGCAATGTGCAAGAAGCATGGATAAATAATAACTTGACACAAAATAAAGGCAATTGCCATTATTTAAATGTGCCCGCTTAAATGTTTCTCACGCGAATGTTTAACTTTCTAAAAATTATTTATAAACTCGCAAGATGTTCTCACGGTTTATATTTTATAAACTTCTTGTTTCCTTTCCCTTTATATAAATTAAAGGGAAATCGTTTAAGAATGCCTTGACTTTCTTTTATATTTCTTTAATGTGGTTGATATGGCTTTAACACAACGATCCTTCCTTAATGTGCAAGTAGTGTTGACAATCGGGAAATACCATGGTGTAAATTTGGCCGCTTTAATGCTTCCAAAATGTAAATTTTTATTTTTGTGAAAATTATGAGTTTTTTACGAATACCTCCAATTTTACACGACATCCTCGTAAAATTTACCATTTATTTTTAAAGAGGGGTTGAAATATTTGGAAGTTTTTTGAAGAGATTTTTATTTGAAAACTGTATTACAGAGCAATAAGTAAAATTACAGATGAAATTTAGTACTTTGGTTACGAGAAAAAAACAAAGTATTTTTCTAAAATCTGTATGTTAACAAAAAAAACTCTATTTATTATCTGTAAAATAGAGATTACAAAGTTAAAATTAAAATTACAGATAAAATTTTGTTTTTCGATCACAAGAAAATACAAAGTATTTTCTTAAAATCTGTATTTCGGCTGATAACTTTGTAAAATATCTGTCGAATTGAGATTACAGTAATTTTGCAGAGTATTTAACAGAGTAATTATTTTGAGTGTTCGATTTTTTATTCCTAATGCAAAAAGTTATTAAGCTGAACAAAAAATTTACATATTCTGATTAAACAATTTTTTTTTAACAAAATTTAAAGTTTTTCAATTTAAACATGTTTCAGATTTTTTTTTGAAAATAGTCCTAATCTAGGGGTTTTTGAAATTTTTTTAGGGGGAAGAAAAAAAAAGTACCTGGCAACACTGGTCTACGCTGATTATGGGTACGTTCAGCAGAGAAAGCCAGTGTTACCGTTGTGCGACTTTAGTTGCAATTTGCAACCTTTTTGACGCTCTGAGACTTTTTGTGCGACTTTTTTAAACTTGTCTAATTTTGCAACTTTTTTCAACTTTGTGCGACTTTTTTCCCCTTTTTTTGCTAAGTGAAATATTTTTTTTCTTTTTAAAGATATAAACTTCAAAATTACACATATTCCAAATATTTTTTTGAAACTTTGGAATTTTAAAAATAATATCTAAAGGGTGCGCTCGCGGCTTTTTTACGTAAATGTTTGAATTTTAGATTTTTAAATTATTCGAATTCTTAAAATGCATTAAAAAAGTAATAAAAAAAAAACATAATTACGCTAACATTTTCCATAACATTTTACCCATTCATTTCATAAGATAATATCGTGAAATATTGCATGGAAACACCCTTATGAAATGGAGATAGATTGTTGTTATGTTCAGAAAAAATGTTGGGGGGTAAAAATTAATAAGGGTCGGTCTCACTTTTTACCGCTGTAGGAGGCCCCCTTGGAGCGGATATAAAAAAAAAAAATTTAAAAAATAAAAAGCATTGTTTGGGGACCGCCTTAAAGGTTGAAGATAGAGTGTATGTTCTGAAAAAATGTTGGGGTTGAAAAACTATTGGCGGTCATACATTTGACTCCTCCAGATGCACCCTTGGGACTGTTAGAGGTAGGAGAAATATTATCTTTGTTATCCTTGTATGGAATAAGATAGGGCTTGGGTATATTTGGAAAAAATGTTAGGCACGAAAAATTAATGGGGGTCGATCTCACATTTTATCTCTTTTTTGGCGTGTAGGTGTAAAATTCACAAAAAGCCCCACAACTGCCCCGGAGTCTCCAAAAAAGAGGAAAAATGTGAGATTTTTACCCTAAAATGTTTTCCAAACATACCTAAGCCCTATCTCTACCCCCTAAGGGAGCTTTTACACGAAAACAACAATTTTATACAAAATATTCAACCCTTAAAAAATGTGCGACTTTTATTTGGAAAAACAACTTTTTTGTGCGACTTTTTTTGTAAAAAACGACTTTTTGTGCGACTTTTTAAAAATTCTCAACGGTAACACTGGAGAAAGCTGCTACTCAACATTCTGCTGAACAGTTTGATTTTTGACATTTCAGTCAACATGTTGATTGAGCGCTTCTCATCACTAGTAGCTAGGGATGCCAGACGGCCTGGATTTTCCAGTTATTTGAGGTATGGTCCAGTTTCCAGTTAAAACATAATTTATCCAGTTGAAAAAGGATTTCTTTTATTTTAACAATTTTTTTTTATTAAATATTTTTTAGAATTTTTGGGACTACTTTTTGAATAAAACATCAATCATAAATATAACATTAATGCATCTTTTGTATACGGAAAGTGTGCTCTTTTTGCTGCATTTTCACTAATTTTTTTACAACTTTTTCGAGCATTTCAGCCAGTCTAGCATTGATTTTGGCACCAATGTTTCCCTTGAGCTCGTCGATGATTTAAGGATTCTTAGCGTACATTTTGCTTTTAAAATAACCCAACAAAAATATGTCGAGATGGGTCAAATCTGCAAATGATGGTTGTTGTCTTTTTTTTGGCTTCGCACGTACTGGAAATTTTAACTGTCCTCCTAGATTTCCAGATTTGACCACTTTGGACTTAATTTTGTGTAACAAACCTCAGGCCGATGACGAAAAAGTAATAGAAATACTTAAAAAAGGCACACTTTGCCGTGACAAATAGAGGCGGTCATTTAGTTTAAAATATAAATATATATCTCATATATAACAATCGGTTGATTTTTTTTTTTTAATTATTAAAAAAAAAATATGTATGAGTCCAGTTACTTTTTCAAAATCCAGCTGAAAATTTTCCATTATCCAGTTATTTGACTTCTAGTATCTGGCAACCCTACTAGTAGCGTACACAATTTATGCTACATTTGATCACAAACTGATAAATAAGCTGTTTTATTGAATTTAATTATTTTTTTGGACGTTATTCAAAGAAGTAAACACAACAAATCATAAAAAAGTATTTTTTACAGCAAAAAAATAAATGAAAGCGTCAAAAAAAAAATATTCCAATATTTTAAAACATTCACAAAAAAAAATGCGTTCAGCAGATTCAACTAATCAAAACATGCTACATCTCAACTGTTGAGTAGCAGGTTTCTCTGCTGAACACGCTCATTGTCTCTTATTATTGTATGACATTCATTAGTGTTACTTCACAATACAGCTGCAAGCAGCAGACAGCAAAATTTTTACATGTATTTTGTTGTTGCGGCAACAACAAAATACATGTAAAAATGTTGCTGTCTGCTGCTTGCTGCTGTATTGTGAAGAAACACTTATGCTGTTTTTTATACCCTCCACTTATGTAGTGATAGAGGGTATATTAAAAGTGTCCTAACGACTAAGGTAATTTTTCAAAATAACTTTTTAATACTTGGTAGGGTCCTAAATTGTAGTTTAGTATCTAAAAATTAGTGAGCCAAAATTTGGGGACAATCGGATAAAAATAACTCGTGCCGAAAATGGATTGAAGTTTTGAGACACTCTTATGTGATGAAAAAACCAATTTTTTCAAGTTTTTTGCAAAATATTAGTATATGGTATTTTTGTTAAATTTTTTGTTGAATAATATGAAAATGGTAATAAATTACCTTGCCAAAAAGCTTAAACAAATTCAAATCGGATAAAAAATAAGCATTTTACGCATACATGCCCCAGACCATTGCATGGTTTTTAAAGCAAAATTTTAAAATGTTTAACATTTTTGGCAAAAAAATAAAAAAAAAATAAGTTTTACTCTATAATGTTATTAATACCCAGCAAAAACATGGTAATGAGTTGCGAAAAGTAATCATTACCAAGTACATTATTTATAATGAGTACCCATTACCATTAACATTATTTTAAGCCCAAAAGTAACTACTTTTCAGTAATATGCTATAAATGTACTTTCAAGTAAGAATATCTCCTTGCACTCACACTTTTTAACCTTTACAATTCAATTAACTTAAAAAGTACTTAAAAACTTAATACAAATTACGCAATTTTTAACAGAGCTCCCTATTACTCGAGTAGTCGAGTACTCGAGCAGCTCGAGTAGCTCGTCAATTACTCGAGTAGCTCGAGCTACTCGAGTAGCTCGAGTAGTAAAACACACATTTTTTTATATTTAAACTCCTGTAAAACAAAAACTATTATAGCTATTTTCAAAATTTTTACATTTTTGGAATGCTATGCTTCCAAAGAATGTACATAATAAATACCAAATTAATAGGATTATCGTAGTGGCTTTGTTAAACTACTACTCGAAAAAGATCGGCGAGTTTTCATACAAATGTATGAAAATCCGCCCGCCTTTAAACTTTAATATCAAATTATGAGAATATTTTCAAAAAAACATGTCATTATTTTTTACCAATTATGATCGCATATACGATAAGAATACTTCCTCGAAATTTCAACTCATTTCTACAAAAAATGTGGCATTGGCGCTCTACTACTCGAAAAAGATCGGACGCTTTTCATACAAATTCATGAAAATCAGTAGAAATTAGTTCTTTGAGTAGTAAAATACACAGTTTTTATTTTTGAGCACCTGTAAAACAAAAACTATTACACCGATTTTTACAATTTTTACATTTTTGAAATGGTATGCTTCCAAAGAATAAACATGATAAATATCAAGTTAATAGGATTATCATAGTGGCTTTGCCACGCTACTACTCGATAAAGATCGGCGAGTTTCTATACAAATGTATGAAAATCCGACCTCCTGTGAACTTTAATGTCAAATTGTGACAAAATTTTCATGAAAAGATGAAATAATTTTTTACCAATTATGATAGCATATATGATAAGAATACTTCATCGAAATTTCAACTCATTTCTACCAAAAATGTGGTATTGGCGAACTACTACTCGAAAATGATCGGCCCATTTTCATATGTATGAAAATATGCCCTCTTTTGAACTTTAATGTCAATTTGTAAAAATGTTTTCACGAAAACATAAAGTTATTTTTTTGCCAAATATGATCGCATAAATGATAAGAATACTTTCTCAAAATTTCAATTCATTTCTACAAAAAATGTGGCATTGTCGACCTACTACTCGAAAAAGATCGGACGCTTTCCATTCATAGACTAGATAACTTCAGTAAAATTTAAACAAAAAAAAAAATTGAAATAAATTACGTAAACATGTTAAAGATAATTGTTTTTTTATGAAAGGAGTCATAAACAAATATTTGGAAAATCCATGGCAGTAAAATTTGCTGAGACCACGTGCAGTGAATCAAGCCGACCGGCTCAAAATCGGCTGCGTGCAGCCGCCGGACAATTTTTAACTTTTTTTCGGGCCGCCACCGTTCAAAAAACAAATTTTACAACAAAACTAGAACAAAAAAGTTCAGCTGACACTGAGCCGCCGCCGAGCAAAATTGGTCGAGCCGCCGCCGCCGAAAATTTTGGGTCGGCTTGATTGACTGACCACGTGTTCTTTTATTAGGTTGTAAAATCTTTTGCTGTGCCTTTTTTAAAACACTGCCTATAAATATTGCACTAAAAGGTAAAATGAAAAAAAAAAATGTACGGTACATTATAAATGGGAAATTTTAGGTAATAAAACAATTTGGGTTAAAAAATTCACAACAGGTAAATTATGTCAAAATTAAAATGATTTAAGAAGTAATATTATCATTGCAATTATAATATGTAAAAAAATAAATTTAGTGGTATAAAAAGATTTTCACAAATTGAAATTAAACTTCAAACAAGTGCTGGTTTTCAAACATTTGTATAAAAAGCGGCATATCTGTTTCGAGTAGTAGTTCGCCAATGCCAACATGTTGGTACAAATGAGTTGAAATTTTGAAGAAGTATTCTAATCGTATATGCGATCATAATTAGTAAAAAATAATGCATGGTTTTTTGAAAATATTTTCATAATTTAACATTTAAATTGGAATAAGGGCAGATTTTCATACATTATTATGGAAAGCGGCCGATCTTTTTCGAGTAGTAGTTCGCCAAGTAGTTCGAGTAGTAGTTCGCCAATGCCAGAATTCTCATCATATATACGATCATAATTGGCAAAAAAATAACGTTATGTTTGCTTGAAAACATTTTCATAAAGTGACGTCAAAGTTCAAAAGTAGGCTGATTTTAATACAGTTGTATGGAAATGGGCCGATCTTTTTCGAGTAGTAGTTCGCCAATGACACATTTTTGGTAAAAATGAGTTGAAATTTTGAGGAAGTATTCTTATCATATATGCGATCATAATTGACAAAAAATAATTTTATATTATTTTGAAATTTTTTTTACAAATTGAGATTAAAGTTCAAAGGCGGTCGGATTTTCATACATTTGTATAGAAACTCGCCGATATTTTTCGAGTAGTAGTGTGGCAAAGCCACTACGATAATCCTATTAATTTGATATTTATTATTTTTATTCTCTGAAACCATACCATCTCAAAAATGTAAAAACTTTAAAAATCGGTTTAATATTTTTTGTTTTACAGGAGTTCAAAGATAAAAACTGTGCGTTTTACTACTCAAAGAACTAAATTCTACTGATTTCCATAAATTTGTATGGAAAGCGTCCGATCTTTTTCGAGTAGTAGATGGCCAATGCCACATTTTTTGTAGAAATGAGTTGAAATTTCGAGGAAGTATTCTTATCGTATATGCGATCATAATTGGTAAAAAATAATGACATGTTTTTTTGAAAATATTCACATAATTTGATATTAAAGTTTAAAGGAGGGCGGATTTTCATACATTTGTATGAAAACTCGCCGATCTTTTTCGAGTAGTAGTTTAGCAAAGCCACTACGATAATCCTATTAATTTGATATTTATTATGTATATTCTTTGGAAGCATAGCATTCCAAAAATGTAAAAATTTTGAAAATAGCTTTAATAGTTTTTGTTTTACAGGAGTTTAAATATAAAAAAATGTGTGTTTTACTACTCGAGTAGCTCGAGCTACTCGAGCTGCTCGAGTAATTGACGAGCTACTCGAGCTGCTCGAGTCTCGACTACTCGAGTAATAGGGAGCTCTGCTTTAAACGTGTTTTCTGCAAAATCAAATATTTTACGTTGTGACACTATACAAGTAAAGGAGCTTATGGTCGTTATCATTTTATACACAACCATATGATCGAAATCTTGTTCGAACGGGATTTCACCTCAGGTGTGAATTGGGTATAACAAAAAAGTTTACAATCTTAGTGTTTTCTTGAAAAAAAAAATATTTTTAAAAAAATGTACGCCAAAAGTTGCACAATATAGAGTACATTCCTTGAAAAATATTTATAAAATTTCCATGCAGTAATTCTGGTCCAGCGTTGTATTTACTTTAGCTAAATTAGTCTCTAAAGCAGCGCAAAAAAAAATGTTTTTGAAAAACAAAAACACTTTTTCTATTTAAAAATTCACTAGAGGTTGGTAGTCTCTATTCAAAACAATAAAACTCGACAACATTCTGCTTAATTTTTCTGTTTTTTTTCATAAAAATATTTTTGTCCCGCGAAAATGTTTAAAATCCCGCCATTTTTGTAATTTTTGGGAGTTTGTCCCGCATTTTCGAAATAAAATTTTGGCAACCCTACTCAAAATAGTATATCGGTAAAATCAACGACAACTGGCAGTTGTTTTGACTACATTTTGTTGTAGAAAAGGCGTCCACTACATATTACGGTAAAAACCACTACAAAAGACGTGCGGTCAATGAAACTTACCCTAACTAATCCTGAAGGAGAATTCAAAATATTGGTGAACTCATTTTTGAAACCTCATTAAAAGTTTAGTATATTTTAAAATTTTACGTCTATAAACCGTAGACTATGGCTAACATGAAGAACCATTTCTAATATTGAAGAAAACATTTTTTAAAAATCGAATGAGCAGTTTCGGAGATTTTAAAATTTTACGTTCTTCTGGTCTAACTGGGAGTAGAAGGGGTGTGGTCGATGTAAGCTAGCCCATGTCCACCCTGAAGGACCATTTCTTAATATATATTGGTGATAAAATTTTTGAAATCGAATGAGTAGTTTCATTATATTAAAATTTTACGTTTTTCTTGCCAAAAATGGGCGTGGTCAAAGAAACCCACACTCAAAAAAGTATGTCGGTAAAATCAACTACAAAAGACAGTTGTTTTGACTACATTTTGTTGTTGAAAAGGCGTCCACTACATATTACGGTAAAAACAACTGAACATGTTGTTGTTTTTAACTATTGATTTTCAACTACAAAATGTAGTAAAAACTACTACAAAACTGTTTAATACAGTTGTTTTTACAACAATTGCCTGAAATTTTATTTAAAAAATTTCTTAAACGTTTAAATGATTGATATTTATTTATTTAAAAAGCAATACAATTCAGTTGGTTGTATAGAATTTCGACATGATGACAATTTTTTGGTGTATTTATCTGGAATTATAGAAGAAAAAATATATATTAATAAAATGTTAAACAAAATGAATTGATTGTATTTACCTTTGTTTTTTTAATAGTTTGTTTCAAATTTCCACCGCTTCTGATCAAAATTTGTCTGGAATAAAAAAAAAAAAAATGCTTTGGTCATAGGGGTGAAACGAACAAGTTTCGCAAATGTGTATGTATTAGTGACGGCACGCGCGTGTAACTTTTGACGTTTCATACAAAACGTAAACAAACAACGAAAATACAGATGCAAAAGCTCACACGTACAGGCACACGTATTCTAGACAGAGAAGTAAATTTTGTATGCGTCCATATTGAGAGTACCAAAATAAGCACTCGTGTTGCATGTCTATATGGTCTATGGCTTTGGTAGAATTGATTTATAAAAAAAAATAATTAATTTGCAATGTTTGAAAAAAGTATGTACCTGTTCTGTTGTGTATACAAAGAAAAGAAAGATGGCACGCAGGCAACCAAGCCGACAAAATTTTTTTTTTTTTTTTCGATTGGTTTTTACGCACGCTTATGTGAGCGCTATATTATACACACTTGCTATCTCATTTATCCACTTATTTTCTTTCGCTCAAGAATATTTTTCCAAAAACATATTTTTTGTTATAATTAAATTTAATAAATTGTAATTTAATTTATTTAGATATTTTTTATTTGGTATAAAAATAATTCCTTCCGCATCCCGCACGACCAACTCGTTCGACACATTCGTTTGGAATAAAAATTTCTAGAAAAAACGAGTTTTTAGAAAAAAACTAAAAACAACTACATAAATCAACTATTGCTACAGTGTAGTATATTTTTTGTAGTTATTTTTTGAAACTACTACAAAAAAAAGTTGTTTGAGAAGCCGACAAAATTTTTTTTTTTTTTTTCGATTGGTTTTTACGCACGCTTATGTGAGCGCTATATTATACACACTTGCTATCTCATTTATCCACTTATTTTCTTTCGCTCAAGAATATTTTTCCAAAAACATATTTTTTGTTATAATTAAATTTAATAAATTGTAATTTAATTTATTTAGATATTTTTTATTTGGTATAAAAATAATTCCTTCCGCATCCCGCACGACCAACTCGTTCGACACATTCGTTTGGAATAAAAATTTCTAGAAAAAACGAGTTTTTAGAAAAAAACTAAAAACAACTACATAAATCAACTATTGCTACAGTGTAGTATATTTTTTGTAGTTATTTTTTGAAACTACTACAAAAAAAAGTTGTTTGAGATTTTTTCATACAAAAACGACCGAAATTGTAGTTAAAAACAACAGCTACTACTTACTACACAAACAACCATCATGTAGTAACTGCAATAATTTTCTGAGTGGCAGCATATTTCCACTCTGAATAACCATTCCAAGCATTGCACTGTGGGCCAGCATCCAAGAATTTTGGCCAAAACTAGAATACAGAGGTTAGAAGTCTTGTTAGTATGCCAAAAGAGGTTAAGGCAGTGGTTGCTAACAAATCTGGAATCAAAAATTTAAAATTCAAAATGGCGGCCATAAATTTTAAAATTTTAATTTATAATACTTAAAATATTTTTTATAAAGGACGCTGATAACGAATATGGACGCTGATAACGAATATGGAATCGAAAATTCAAAATGGCGGATTTAAAATGGCGGCAAATTTTTAAATTTGTATACATTGAACTACACTTTTTTCTTTATAAAGGATATGACGTCGCTTATTACAAATATGGAATAAAAAAATAGAAATTCAAAATGGCGGATTCAAAATGGTGGTCAAAAATTTTCAAATTTGTATATATTGAACTTCACTTATTTGTTTATGAATGATATGACGTCACTGATTACGAATATGGAATCGAAAATTTCAAATTCAAAATGGCGGGTTCAAAATGGCGACTTTTAATTTTAAAATTGGTATATGTTGAACTTCAATTATTTGTTTGTTCTGGATATGGCTTCCACGTTTGCGAATATAGAATCGAAAATTTTAAATTTAACATGGTGGATTCAAAATGGCGGCCATACATTTCAAATTTGAATATATTGAACTAAAACTATTTGTTCGCTGATTACGAATATGATATCGAAAATTTAAAATTCAAAATAGTGTATTCAATATGTTTATGAAAATTTTCTAATTCAAATTAACATTATCAGAGCGGCAAAGTGTTTTCGTGAGCGCATTCCCAGGAAAATTTTTTGGAACAAATTCCTGGTTCAATAGATTCTTGAATATATTCTACGGTGATCAGAACAAAATTTTCTGTGTAAAAGTATTTTTCAAAAAAACTACTTGCTCTAAAAAACGATTGCTTTCGGAACAATTTGAAACAAAAATCATTGATTCTAGAATGTTAAGTAGAACCGGTTGCAGGGTAGTTTGATGCGTTCTGGAACCGATTATTTGGAACAGAAAATTTGGCTGGGTTAATAATAAACCAAATCCAAGCAAGATGAAATTAACAAGAAAAAATCCAGCAAAGTTTTGTTTATGTAAATTACACCCAAACTATTTTATGAAAATGCACTTAAATGGAGAGGTGTTAACTTTATTTTTATTTGACTTCTTTTTTCCCACAGAGAAAAAAATTAATCAAACTAAAGTTGAAATTTTACACCAAAATATACATGTGTTGCGAATCAAATATTTTCCGCTTTAACCGAACATATCAACTTGCTGACGCTTTTAAACGGATAATAATTATTTAATGCTGAAACTCTGATAAAAGCGCAGAGGCGAATTTTTACAAGACCGCATTTAAAAAACACGGATAAAAAATTTATGAAATTCTAATCTGGACCATTAAACTGCATTAGAATTTCAGCTTAAATGTATCATTAAAAAGTAAAACTTGAGGACGCAGTTATACTGGATATATTCATTATGAATTCTCCGATAATGGTGTTCTTATAAAAACCTCGCAAAAATGCTCATCAATTGCCACTATCGACGAATTAAAGTGGTGACTCATAAATAGCATCCGCTTAAATGCGTCACTTAATATGTAAGCATAAAGAATTTATAAAAGACCAAATAAAGCAGAAATATTAAAAAAATCAATAACACGTGTCGGCTCAATCATAATAAAGATTATTATACATTAATTTGGGGGTCCTATGTATATAATATAACGTATAATATATACATTGTATAATTTACAGATTTTTGACAATAACAACTTAACAAAACCGAATTTCGCCAAGTCCAATACACCATTTAATTGGCCTTCAAAAAACCTTTCGATATGTATATAATGTTCATATGTCTCCTTTGTAACAGAAATTAAAAAAATAAAAATAAAACCAAACAATACCGTTTTCCCCTACCATTTCCCCTCTTTAACCACCGAGATGGCACCTAAAAAAAACAGGTTAATCTTAGATTTCGACCTTCTATAACATATGTGAATTGCAGAACAATCGGAGTGAATGTAATTTTATCTCTAGTGCTAGTGTAGAAGTGTGATCTGAACGCCATTTTTCAGTTATAGGACAATATCTCAAAAGTTTATGAATGGTCGCAGACGGTCGCAAAATTCTAGTTAGGGAACGAATTAAGGAACACTTTGGCATTACAGGTTTTCCGATATCGTTTGGAGCTTTTTGGAGATCGATGTTGAAAAATGGCGATTTTCAAAAAAATCGTTATTGCTGTGGAGAAATTTAAATTTTATATCATCTTTAGATAATTATTGAAGTGTTTAAGATTTTTAAATGTAAATAAGTACTTCTTTAATGATTTCTGAATGATTTTGAGTCAAAAATTCTTTAATTTACAAAGGTTTTTTTTATATTTGAAAAAGAAAATATTGTCACAAAAATTCGAAATTTTCACTTTGACCTCTTGCCAAAGAAAAACAGTAAGCCAAAATATTACAATATTTTATTTACATAATATTGAACATTCCCAGATTTTAAATACATCAACAGAATTTGGATGCATCGAAATGGACTTTTGGCCAAAAAACGGAATCCTGGCCCACTGTGCATTGATGGAAAATTTTGGAAATCGGATGAGTAATTTTGGAGATTTTTTAATTTTAGTTTTTTTTGGCCAAAAAGTGGGCGCGGTCGATGAATCCTAGCCTATGCCCACCCTGGAGAAACACTAAATATTGGTGAAAACATTTTTGAAATCGTATGAGGAGTATCATAGATATTTAGATTTTAAGTTTTTTTTTTGCTAAAAGTGGGCGTGGTCGATGAAACCAAGCATATTTCCATCATTATTCCAAGTATATATTGGTGAAGAAATGTTTGACATCGGCTTAGTAGTTTTGGAGATTTTTAAATTTTACGTTTTTTTGCAAAAAGTGGGCGTAGAAGTGGGCGTGGTCGATTAATCCTAGCCTATATACGGCCTACAAATATTGGTGAAAACATTTTTGAAATCGGATGAGTAGTTTCATTTAAATTTTAAGTTTTTTTTTGCCAAAAGTGGGCGTAGAAATGGGCGTGGTCAATGAAACCAAGCATATTCCCATCATGAAGGACCTTTCCAAGTATATATTGGTGAAAAAAGTTTTGAAGTCGGTTTAGTAGTTTTGGCTATTTTTGAATTTTACGCTTTTTGGCAAAAAGTGGTCGGAACCCTCTAAATATTGCTGAAAACTTTTTTGAAATCGGATGAATAGTTCCGGAGATAACTTTCTACAAACAAACAAAAAACAAACATCACCTCTTTATAAAATTATTATATCCCAGCAAAAACTTGGTAATGACATGACATTACCATTCGAATTACTTAGCGCCTCCTTTTACGCCCACTTTTTGTAAATATAATATCCTCACAAAGGGGCGTGGCATCCTTTGGATTTTCTTTCTATCTGCTTTACATGAAATTTTCACCACAGATAGTACCAACTGAGATGGGAACTATAGGTCATAAGAGAGACCAATCGGCCAAGTGGGCGTAAAATGCCGCGCCCCTTTGTATTATATTGAACATTATTTCTGCCTTTTCAGCAGTTACGCTTAAACGGCTAAACCGATTTTAAAGAAATTTTCACCACATATAGTAGTAATCCAAGCGGGAAATATAGTTCGTAATAGGACGGTGATCAAACAAAGCGGCGGAAATGCTACACCCCTTTGTATTACATTGAAAGTTATTTCTACCTGTTCCTTAATCACGCTCAAACGTCTAAACCGATTTTAATGAAATTTTTACCACCCATTATACTAACCCAGACGGGCAATACATGTTATAACAGAAGGGCTCTCTGACGGATGGGCGTAAAAGTCTATGCCTCTTTTTATTCAAGTCTCATCGCCTGTTAAAATCATCAATTCTGCAATGTATAAAATAAGCAATCCTATTCCTTATTTTATACCTTATTTGGTAATATAAGTTTTTCTGGGAAATTATATCTGCAACTGGTGATGGCAGATTAGTGCTGCAAATATATAAAGAAACCAACATGTTATCTCCTGACAACAGAAAATACATTGTCCATAAAATTGTTCAATATTATGTGAAAAATTTGATAAACATGACAGTTGCAAAATGCCGAGAAATAGAAACGAAATAGTTGGAGTTTTTCCAACTGAATGTATTGTAAATATTTTTACACATACATATTTAATACTTTTACAATTTGTTCAATAATTTTTTTTTATCTGTCAACAGGAATTGTATTACTGCCAAACCGATAAGAGCAAACCACCTAAAGGAAAAATATGGGACCGGTTTCAAGGCCGAAAAAGATACTAGAAAAAAATGAACATAAATCTTAACGAAAAAAAGGCTAAGAAGCAAGCAGGAAAAAAACTGCTGAAGCAATAAAAGACGTTGAAAAAATGGAACGGAATACGTTAAAGTATATAAAAGATTGGTCTGTCGCATAGATGGGACTAATTAATTAAAAGGACCAATTAATTGATGGTTTAATTACCATTTAATTGATGTCAATGGTAATGAAATTTTTTTCATTACCATTGGTTGTATCAATTGTACCAATTAAATTTCTACACTCAAAAGAAAACCTCTGTCAAAAAATCTGTAAAATGACTTTCAATTAAGAATAACAAATTTTTAGTCGATTTTTCTGCTTGAATGAATATTTTAGCAGAATTCTCTGCTATTTAATTTCTGAAAACAACAGAAATTTTGCAAAACTTTTACTGATTCTGTTTGCTAAGTTTCACAAAGTTTTTGTGCAGATTTTCAGCAAATTATTTTGCTATTTTAACATATATTCTTTGTTATCTTTTCTTAAGTATTTGTTTTTTAATTTTTGCGCAGATTTTCAGCAGATTATTTGCTAATTTAACAGATATTTTTTGTTATCTCTTTTTGAGTATTTTTTTAAATGTCGGCCTCGCGAAAATGAAAATTAAATATCCCTATCTGAAATTAAAGTGGACAAATATAAATATCTCCCGCTTAAATGCGTCACTAAATATGTAAGCTTTAATAATATATAATGTAAAAGAACATGCACAAACAAATCATACGCAAAAGATAATTTTTTGCCAGTTTGTTGCTGCTTTTCAAGAAGAGAAGTTCTGCCGTTCATGCACGCAGACCTAGCAATAAAAAATTCAAAACCACCCTTGGAATGAACAAGTTTCAAAAGATTTTTTTATTATAATTGTGTATGTTTTTATTATAGTTGTGTATATATTATTAAAGCTTACATATTTCGTGACGCATTTAAGCGGGAGCTATTTATATTCGTCCACTTTAATTTTCAGATAGGGATATTTGATTTTCAGTTTCTTGAGGCCGACATTTAAAAAAAATACTTAAAAAGAGATACAAAAAATATCTGTTAAATTTGCAAATAATCTGCTGAAAATCTGCGCAAAAATTTAAAAAAATATAACAAAAAATGTCTGTTAAATTAGCAAAATAATTTGCTGAAAATCTGCACAAAAACTTTGTGAAACTTAGCAAACAGAATCAGTAAAAGTTCGGTAAAATTTCTGTTGTTTTCAGAAATTGAATAGCACAGAATTCTGCTAAAATATTCATTGTAAAATATTCATTTTAGCAGACACCATGCAAAAAAAAAAAAAAAATTGCAGGTGGGTTTTATCTTTTTTTTTTGGGGGGGGGGGGGGGGTTGTTTCGAATGGGTCATTGGAGGACTCCTTGCTCTTCGCGGTAAATGTTGTCAAGCTCATTTATACTGCTTTTGCTTTTTTATCATTATTTAAACTATTTTTTTTTATACACGCCCACAAAAGAGGACGAGCCGAAAAAAACTTTTTTAATCCCCTGGGTCCTAGTGATAGACTTTGTACTTCTTCTACCATAAAAATATTTCTTTTGTTTTACAAAAATACAAAAAACGTGTTAAAAAGTGTCATTTTTCAAGGGAGAACTTTTTTCCCCTGGTCCGATTTTGTCCATTTACGAACGTATTTCAGGCGTCTACACTCAAAATAATCAGTCTGTTAAAATACTGAGATACTCTGCTGAGCCAGCAGAAAATACCATAGATTTCCAACCAGAAAGATTTTTTGTTATTTTACGAAGAAAACTCTGTAAAATAATTTCGATAAAAAAAACTGCAGATTTACAGAATTATCTGTAAAATATTGATGAAAACGACCAGAATTTTACCAAGAAGCATGGATAGTAATAACCTGACACAAAATAAAGGCATGCTGTCATTTAAATGCGCCCGCTTAAAAGTTTCGCACGCGAATGCTTAACTTTGTAAAAATTAATTATAAAATCGCTGGATGTTCTCACGGTTTTTTTTCATAAACTTCTCATTTTCAGTTCCACATTTGAGCGGGGTCATTCCGGTAAACACTTTTCTAAAATTAAAGGGAAATCGTTGAAGAATGCCTTGACTTTCTTATATATCTTTTTAATGCGCTTGATATGGCTTTTACACAATGGTCACTATTTGATTCCTGATGAATTTCTCCTTCCGTAATGTGCAAGTTGTGTTGACAATTGGGAAATGCCATCGTGTAAATTTGCCCGCTTTAATGCTTCCAAATTGTAAATTTACTTTTATTTTCGTGAAAATTACGAGTGCCTTCAATTTTGCACTACACCTCGTAAAATTTAGCATCTTTTATTATAATTTAAGACACTTTTTAAAGAGGGGTTTAAATACTTTGAATTTTTTTTAAGAAATTTTAATTTAAAAACCGTATTACAGAGCAATAGTAAAAAGAAAAAAGTAAAATTACAGATAAAATTTTGTTTTTCGGTCACAAGAAAATACAAAGTATTTTCTTAAAATCTGTATTTCGGCAAATAACTTTGTCAAATATCTGTCGAATTGAGATTACAGTCATTTTACAGAGTATTTAACAGAGTAATTATTTTGAGTGTAGCTTTTTTATTTTGGACTAAATCGTGTTTTATACATACGGACATGCTTGTTTTGTTTTCCTTTTTTATTAAATAAATAATTTAAAAAAAAAACCCCCGACAACCGATTTTTTTAAAAGGCGGTTTTTCGAAGTATTTAAAATCGGTTTTTGAAAAAGACGAATATTTGACAACTCTAGTAAAATGTTGATAAAAGCGACCAGAATTTTACAAAAAAAATATATTTACCAAGTTTTAGTTATATGCATTTTATAAGTGCAAAATTTTACAAAAAAAAACGGTCAATTTACAAGTGGCATGGTTAGGTTAGGTTAGGTTGTAAGTGGCTGCTGACGTTTTACGTCAACACACGTAGACTCTGAGGTCCATTGTGATACCACGGGATCGTAATAGGTTTCCCTACTAGTCCCTGTCGTTAAACCAGTTTGAGCTTCTTATGAAACTCCTTAGATGTTGAATTTTGACATCCGACAAATCAGAAAGATCGTACAGCTCCCTAGATCCCAGTGAAGCAAGTCGTTGACCAGAAAGTGCCGGGCAATGGCAAATAAAGTGTTCGATAGTTTCCAACTCCTCTTCATCCATGCAACTTCGGCAAAAGTCATTCGACGGCACATTTAACCGCTCTGCGTGCTTCCCTATAAGACAGTGTCCGGTAATTATAGAAACCACCGTCGAAATCTCTCCTCTTGGAAGCGATATCAGCTCACTTGTGCGCCCCTGATTAAGAGAAGGCCAAATCAGTCGTGTTGTCTCACACGTCCATCCATTTGCCCATCTTTGATTAGTCTCCGTCGCTGAACAAAGCCGTAGGTTTTGCTTGCAAGTTTCTAGAGGCATACCAACACATTCCAATTCTGTTGGAACCTGTAAGGTAGTTCCTAGTCTTGCAAGCTCATCGGCTTTGCAATTCCCTGGAATGTCTCTGTGCCCTGGGACCCATATGAGTCGTATGTTAAACTGCTTGGCCATCTCATTTAAAGACGTGCGGCAGTTAAGGGCAGATCTTGTTTTCAGAAACATTGAATCCAGGGACTTGACCGCGGCTTGACTGTCAGTATAGATGTTGACTGCGGTTGTAGACAAGACATTGCAGCTCAACCAGTCAGCCACTTCCTTTATTGCCAGCATCTCTGCCTGGTAAACACTGCAATGATCTGGCAATCTACGAGCCAGGCTCAATCCAAGCTCTTCCGAATAGACCCCAAAGCCCACTTGTTCGTGCAGCCTCGATCCATCTGTGTAAAAATTTATGGTAGCTCCTCTTCCCGGAGTATCCCCCATCCAAGACTCCCTGGATGGTATCATAGTGGTAAAGTGGCGCTCAAAAAGGCTCAAAGAGGGAGCACAATCCACATTTTGTGGTATTGTTATCTTTTTCAAGATCGCGCTATGGCCACAATCGCTGCTCCTCCATTGCAGCGTGCTATTAAGTCGAATTGCCGACGCAGCTGCATACTGCCTACCCAATATGTCCAAGGGTATCAGATGAAGGAGGATTTCTAATGCAGCCGTAGGTGTAGTACGAAGAGCACCAGTGATGCACATTGACGCCATTCTCTGTACCTTCGTGATAAAGACACAGTTCGCTTTTGTTTCTAAAGCAGGCCACCAGACAATGATTCCATACAGCAAAATTGGACGCACCACTGCTGTATAGATCCAATGAACGACTTGAGGGCTAAAACCCCATCGTTTTCCAATGGCCCTTTTACAGGAATACAAAGCAATCGTTGCTTTTCTCACCCGTTCCTCAATATTACGCCTGAAATTCAGCTTCCTATCTAGAAATACTCCAAGATACTTGGCTCCATCTGAGAAGGCGATCTCAGTACCGTCCAGAGAAATAGGATCGAAAGCAGGAATCTTAATTTTCCTTGTAAATAAAACAAGCTCTGTTTTACTAGGATTAACTCCTAGACCACAGTCTCTTGCCCATTTAGACAGATCTTTCAGAGAACCCTGAAGAATGTCCCGCAATGTTGGCAGATGCTTCCCCTTTACCGCTATCGCGACATCGTCAGCATATGCGACAACATGACAACCACGTGCTTCTAGAGATAGTAGCATTGAATTCAGTGCCAGGTTCCAAAGAAGCGGCGAAAGAACACCTCCTTGTGGTGTGCCCCTATTGACAAATCGAGATATGACGGACGCTCCCAATTCAGACGTTATACGTCTGTTGGCAAGTAGGTTTTCCACCATTAAAACGATTTCACGCTTTACTCCCAGACCAGACAATGCCAATATTATCGATTCTGGGATGACATTATTAAAAGCCCCCTCAATATCAAGAAAGGCCACCATAGTGTACTCCTTTACCGAAAGCGATCTCTCGATGGTACCAACGAGCTCATGAAGAGCTGTTTCCGTTGATCGTCCCTTGCTGTATGCATGTTGCTTTGTCGAAAGCAACCTCGGGTCAATCACTCTACGCAAATATGAGTCTATCATTCGTTCCATTGTCTTTAACAAAAAAGAAGACAGACTAATTGGTCTGAAATCCTTTGGAGCTGTGTGGGAACTTTTCCCAGCCTTCGGGATAAATACGACTCTGGCATCCCTCCATTTTAAAGGAATATACGACCAGTTGATGCATGCTGTGTATAGATTATACAGCAACGGGGCTATATAGTCCGACACTTGCTGCAACTCAGCCGGGATTATACCATCAGGTCCCGGGGATTTATAGGGCCTGAAGCTTTTTATCGCCCAGATTAATGTTGGCATATTTATTATTTCCGAAGCAATTTCAGATGCTTGGGCGTCAGAACGTTCCAAAGCTTGAAACGGCGTCATGGAATTGCCCGGAAAATGCGTGTTTAAGAGGAGATCCAGCGACTCTCCACTGGAGGAAGACCACACCCCATTAGGATCTTTCAGGTATCCCAGGGTGCAAGGAGAAGAAGCCAGAACCTTGCGCAGCCTGGATGCCTCAGAAACGTCTTCTATGTTTCCACAGAAGTTTTTCCAAGAATCACATTTTGCATTTCTGATCATCTTTTTATAACTCTTAAGTTGCAGCCTGTATGCAGACCAGTCCTCGTCCGCTCTTGAAAATTTAGCCTTATTAAAGAGCTTTCTGCAGGAATCTCTGCTCGTCTGCAACTCATTTGACCACCAAGGTGGCTTTTTTTTCCCTCTAGGCTTTGCAGAAGGGCAAGACGCATCCAGGCACCTATTACAAACATTTGTTATATGGTCAACCAGACAGTCAATTTCCGCCAAACTATGCGGTTCAGATAAGGGTACTTCATCCAAAAGCAAAGAAAAAGTCTCCCCATATTTCACCCAGTTTGTTCTCCTCAGATTTCTAGAGACTGTATCAACCGGGGCACGCTCCCTGAGTAAAAACTCAATGTAGCGATGATCTGAGAAAGAATGCTCTTCCAAAACTCTCCAGTCATCAATTCTATCAGACAATGTATCTGATACAAGTGTTACGTCAAGAACCTCTTGCCGCATACTTGTAACGAAAGTTGGTTCACCACCCTTGTTACAAATATACAGGTTAGTGCTTAACAAAAACTCCAAAAGTGATTCGCCTCTATCATTTGTGTCTGTACTACCCCATATCGAATGATGTGCATTAGCATCACAACACACTACTAACTGGTGTCCCCTAGATTCAGACTCCCGAATTAGACCGACAACCTTCTCCGGGGGTATTGACCCCGGATTAGGAAAATACGCAGAGGCGAGCCAAATAGACTTCCCATGAAGCTCTAAGCTAGCCGCTGTAACGTCCATATCACTAAAAGTTGATAAAAAGAATATATTTAAGCCATTTTTTGCCAAGATGCAGGCTCTTGGTGAGCCCTCACCTTTGGCAACCACCAACTTAAACCCAGGGGTCTTCAATCCGCAAACCCTGCCACCCCGCACCCAGGGCTCTTGGATAAAAACCAAGTCAACTGCTCCTGTCGTCAGGCGCAGCAAGAGTGCAACTGAGGCTGCCTTACAGTGATGGAGGTTTATTTGTAGGAACCGCAACATCTTGTTTTATTTCCACCATCCTTTCCACCACCGTGTTATTGGCTTCATCCTCCGTGTTATCAAAGAGGTCGCATTCGTCCCCAGATTCGGTTTCGAATAAGCCAGATATATATCCCATCTGTTCTGAATCGGAGGCAACAGAACTCTCCGAATTCCTCACTGCATGGGCCTCGTCCTGAATGTCACCCATCGTGGCATCAGCTTTATCCTCCATGCCATCACAGAGGTCGCATTCGTTACCAGATTCGGTTTCAAAAATGCCAGATGCATCTCCCATCAGCCTAGGATCGGCCAGCTGAATATCAACCTTTTCCCGATTCTCCTCCTCAGCCGACTCTGCCACTGGCTTGTCTGCGTCCAAAATAGTCTTCTGGTCGCCCTTGTAGACATTGACTCTTATATGAAAAAATCCAAATCTAATAATGCCGTCAGTCCTGGCTAAAAGCGGAAGCGATTCCTCATTAACCAAGACCACTGCTTGACGACGAGCGCCCTCCATCTCACCCAATCTGGCAATTTGCCAATTCTGAGTTGGAAGGTCAGGATTGCAGACTTTTATCATCTTAAGAATCACCGCAGTGTCATTTGTAGCCATTGGGATCCATGCATGAGCTCTGGGTTGCGAGGGGATATCATGTTTTTCCACAACGTCCAGTCTGGCTCCAGGCCATAACTCTCCCACTTGGCTGATGGCAACCTTAAACACGGCTGCGGATCTTTCGTTCCCAAACGCAACGAGTTTTACTCGCCCCTGATACCAACCTGCGTTGACAGTAGTAGGGAGAAAATCAGGCATACTCTCAAGGAGCCTATAGTAGATTTCATTTAGTTTAGTTTCAACTAAACTCCACTTGTCCCTTGGAATACTACAATCCCCATTTTGCCTGTTTATCACAGCCCTAACGAAGTTACCTTTAACCACTTCACTAAAAGACTGAGTCCAGACGTTGCCGGTCACCTTAGATCTCTTAGGTAAAGGTTTCTCGTCGGGCGAGCGCAACCTTTTACCAGACTTCGATGACGAGGCCGAAACAGCGCTCTGTTTGTCAGATGCGCGCATTGCCGAAAGTTTGTCCTGTTCTTCAATGACTCCTTTCGCCCATGATAGCGACGCCCTCTCACGTTCGGAGAGCTTCGTTCCATCAAGTTGGCTTAGTCTGTTAATTATTTTCAAACAAAGCCGTCTCTGGTTGTGCCTGACCTTTGATGGTTTAAGTTTCTTTTTCTTTTTACCACCAATATTAGGCTGGGCACCCCTACCAGAATCAAGGTCGGACTTCAAGGTCGCAACCCTAAGACCAGTGCTAGAACCAGCACCAGTCGGTGAGGCAGAGCCTCGAATTAAATCGGTATCATTTGTGTCCATATTTTCATTTTCCTGGATGTGGTCATGAAAATATTACAAAAATACCTATTACGAACAATTTCAAAAAATTCAATTAATAGCACGGAGATAAATTAAAACACGTCCACACTTGTCGACAGTTGAACGATTCATCTACAAGTGGCATGGTGTAAATTTGCCCGCTTTAATGCTTCCAAATATTTAATTTACATTTTTTTGTGAAAATTAAGAGTTTTTAACGAGTACCTCTAATTTAACACCAGTTTTACCAGCTTTTATTGTAATTTATGACGCTTTTTTAAAGAGAGGTTGAAATATTTGGAAGTTTTTTGAGGAGATTTTTATTTGAAAACTGTATTACAGAGAAATAAGTAAAATTACAGATGAAATTTACTTTTTGGTTTCGAGAAAAAACAGTATTTTTCTAAAATCTGAATTTTAACAAAAAACTGTTTATAATCTGTAAAATAAAAATTACAAAGTAAAATTACAGATAAAATTTTGTTTTTCGGTAACAAGAAAATACAAATTATTTTCTTAAAATCTGTATTTCGGCAGATAACTTTGTCGAATATCTGTCGAATTGAGATTACAGTCATTTTACTGAATATTTAACAGAGTAATTATTTTGAGTGTACGATTTGATACGCTCAAAATAATTACACAGTTAAATACTCTGTAAAATGACTGTAATCTCAATTCGACAGATATTTGACAAAGTTATCCGCCGAAATACAGCTTTTAAGAAAATACTTTGTATTTTCTTGTGACCGAAAAGCCAAATTTTATCTATAATTTTACTTTGTATGTAATCTCTATTTTACAGATAATTAACGGTTTTTTGTTAAAATGCAGATTTTAGAAAAAACTTTGGTTTTTCTCATAACCAAAATACTAAATTTCATGTGTGATTTTACTTATTGCTCTGTTTTCAAATAAAAAGCTCTTAAAAAATTGCCTGCGAATTTTATACTCTTGCCCAAAACATTAAATCATGATAATGTTTTGCGGAAGATTTGGATGTACTTGCCAAAGCAAAGTTTTTTTAGAAAAAATAATGTTATGTATATTACTTTGCTATTCCATGCAAAACGAATTGAAATATCAGTCGAGGACCCCATTAAAAACCCAAAAGAGCTACACATTTCGTAAGTGCAAAAAAGTGTTTTTACATTTTGGAGAGCATAAAAGATTCGGCACCACAGAATAACAGACTCACTTGTTTTATGTACATTTGATAAACAAATGGACAATTTTTATGCGAAAAGCTTAGACTTGAAAAAGTAGTTTTGGTAAAAAAAAAAATGATTTTTTTCACGAAAAACAAAATTATGTTAAAAAAAGTTACATGAGCCTAAAATTTTTGGTGAAAAAAGTTTTTAATGAATTTTTTTGATGAAAAGAAAAATTTTTTGATGTAAAAAAAATGGTGAAAAAAATATGAAAAAAAAATTTTTTGGTGAGAAAAAAATTGATATTAAAAAATTTGATGAAAAAAATATGTTAAAAAAAATTTTGATAAAAAAAAATATGAAAAAAAATTAATGAAAAAAAAAATTGATAAAAAAAACTTTGATTCAAAAAAAAAAATAAAAATTTGTGAAAAAAAAAATTTTTGATGAAAAAAGTTTGATGAAAAAAAAAAATTTATGGAAAAAAAAATTATGGAAAAAAAAATTGATGAAAAAAAAATGTTGATGAAATTTATTATTTTTTGTTGAAAAATAATTGTTACTTTTTATTCACCAGCTGGTGAAAAACGGTTTTATTCACCACGAGGTGAATTATTATCCAAGTTACAAACCCAAGTTATTAAAATTTTTGGTTTTAAGAAAATGAAAATAGTAATTCTTGTTGTTGTTGTTAGCTTATATAGTCAAACTGAGGTGGCGTCCTGCAACTTTTTTAAAATTAGACACCAGCCTAAAAACATTATCATGTTAAAACTTCCAAATATTTCAACCCTTCTTTAAATTAAAAAGCATCTTAAATTACAATAAAAGCTGGTAAATTTTACGAGGATGTCGTGTAAAATTGGAGGTACTCGTAAAAAAATCGTAATTTTTACAAAAATAAAAAAAAATACATTTTTTTTTTGAAACATTAAAGCAGGCAAATTTACACGATGGCATTTCACAATTGTTAACACTACTAGCACATCAAGGAAAGAGAAATTGATCAGAAATGAAATAGTGACTGTTATGTTAAAGCCATCTCAAGCACATTAAAAAAATATATATAAGAAAGTCAAGGCATTCTTAAACGATTTCCCTTTAATTTTATAAAAAAAATTTATTGGAATGACCCCGCTCAAATGTGGCATTGAAAATGAGAAGTTTATGAAAAAAAAACCTTGAGAACATCTAGCGAGTTTATATATAACTTCTACTAAGTTAAACATTCGCGTGCGAAACATTTAAGCGGGTGAGTGAGTGAGTTGTTGTGAAAATACTTTTAAGGCTTCCAATCCAAATACTTTTAAGGCTTCCAATCCAAGGATGCTACACCTCTATAAGGATGATTAAAAGTTGGAATAAGTTTTATAATTATTCTTTATCCCACTTCTTATTCCATTTTTTTATTCTTTATTCGATTTTTTTATCCCGTTTTTGTTAACACTTGCATTCCCGAAATTATCCCAGGGGATAATTATTCCAGAGGATAATTAATCCATTTTTTGGAATAATTATCCTCTGGAATAATTTTCCCCTGGGATGTACCTTATTTCGGAACTCCTCTCTTCGGTTGAAGGTACCTTGGAGTCGGAACTCCGATTGAAATGCGCTTAGCGGCACTCATTCCCTTTGAGCCTTACCATGGTATGATCGCCTTGAAGCCCACACACTGACTGACTTATTATGTGCAGGACAATGATAAATATAAAGGCGAAGAGAGAGGGAGAAAGAGAGAACAATTTCTGCTATTTGTTTTCTTGCTCTTTCCATCTTCCATTTCTTTGTTTTATTTCTCTTTTTTTTCTTAGATGGTTTTATTCACTGTTGCCAACTATTTTTAACCAAAAACCTCTAAATTTCAAGAAAAAAGCGCTAGAAACCGCCAAAAATTAATTTAGCGGGGAAAATTTAAAAATTTCCCGCTAAATTACAAAAAAAAGCGCTGAAAACCGAAAAACTTGGCATTTTTGATTGACAAAAAAGAAAAATTTAAAAAAAACCTCCAAATTATTTTTTCTACGAAAATTTACTTTTCATTAAAAATGCGCAAGAAACGGTCGAAAAAATTTTAGCGGGAAAATACAAAATTCTCCCGCTAAATTTCAAAAAAAGCGCTAAAATTAGACAAACTTGGCGTTTTCGATTGAAAAATTGGAAAAAACCTCTAAATTTGTCCCACTAAATCCAAATAAAAAACGCTAGATTTTCCCGCTAAAGCACCGTTCCCGCTAAACCCAATTTTTTCCCGCTAAATCCAAACAAAAAGCGCTAGATTTAGCGGGAAAACCTCCAACTTGGCAACAGTGGTTTTATTCTTAAAAATAACAGGAAAAAACAAGTCATTTTTATAATAAAATAATTTATTTAGAGCAAGTAAAAAAGAAAGAAATATTTTATAACCAAAAAAACAACGTGTATGCAAAAATAAGGGCACTTATTATTGCGGCTTTACACTGCCCCCTCCATTAGGTGATTTTGCAACGCATAATTAATATGGCTTGAAATGTTTTGATTGTCCCCCCTTTTCCCCATTTTAGTCGTGTGGTTTCCTGCACCTCTTGGGCTCACTAATTTTAGTTGCCACAATTATTTTATCGTGTCTGTTTATGATCAGACGATACCGAACTGGTCGATATTCATGGTTCGCGATGAAAAGGTGTGCAGCCGAGTGTGTGCCAGCATTTTTAGGATAGTTGGCGGGAGCAAGGATGCTACACCTCTATAAGGATGATTAAAGGTTGGAATAAGTTTTATAATTATTCTTTATCCCACTTTATTCCATTTTTTTATTCTTTATTCCATTTTTTTATCCCGTTTTTGTTAACACTTGCATGCTCGAAATTATCCCAGGGGATAATTATTAGAGGAGATAATTATTCCAGAGGATAATTATTCCATTTTTTAATGCTTTTTTGGAATAATTATTCCCTGGGATAATTTCGGGAATGCAAGTGTTAACAAAAACGGGATTAAAAAATGGAATAAAGAATAAAAAAAAATGGAATAAAAAGTGGGATAAAGAATAATTATAAAACTTATTCCAACTTTTAATCATCCTTATAGAAGTGTAGCATCCTTGGTCAAAACTTCTTTAGTTTGATCTTCTTCATTGTATCCTTCATCATAAAAATAATTGTGATCAGTAGGGATGACTTCAGCACCATATCCAAAGGCACCACGCCCCACACTACCACCACGGGGATAACCGCCACCTCGGGGATAATCATAGGCACCACCTCCACGGGGATATTCGTGGCCACCACCTCCATGGGGATATTCGTAGCCACCAGCTCCACGTGCATATTCAATGCCGCCATCCCCACCACCCCGGTGATAATGGTAGCCACCACCAAGGATGCTATACTTCTATAAGGATGATTAAAAGTTGGAATAAGTTTTATAATTATTCTTGATCCCACTTTTTATTCCATTTTTTTATTTCATTTTTTTTTATTCTTTATTCCACTTTTTAATCCCGTTTTTGTTAACACTTGCATTCCAGAAATTATCCCAGGGGATAATTATTCCAGAGGATAATTATTCCAAAAAAGCATTAAAAAATGGAATAATTATCCTCTGGAATAATTATCTCCTGTAATAATTATCCCCTGGGATAATTATTCCCTGGGATAATTATTCCCTGGGATAATTTCGGGCATGCAAGTGTTAACAAAAACGGGATAAAAAAATGGAATAAAGAATAAAAAAAATGGAATAAAAAGTGGGATAAAGAATAATTATAAAACTTATTCCAACTTTTAATCATCCTTATAGAGGTGTAGCATCCTTGTTCTAATCTACCTGGGCTAATTCCAGGTTTCTTAGGCTAGCAGTCTAAAAATTTCTTTAAATCCTCTTCGGTAGGATCTTTATTTTTGTAAATATTTAAAACTTCTCTATAAGCTAAAGGGCTTATGAAAGAAAGAAATAGAGCTTCATACATATCCTTTTCTGAATGCCGAGACCGAGAAAAACTATCAACATTGGTGATTAATTCGACATCTTCTAAACTATGATTTTAAAGTGGAGTAGTATAAATCTCTACATCACTTGGGTATTCGTTCAGAATTGAATTGAAATGAGCTGTTGAAGACGATGGCATCTCTACATCATTGCCTATGGCCATATAACTTGGGTGTTCGTTCAGAATTGTATTAGAACAGATAGCTGTTGAAGATGATGGCAAACATTCCAAAACGTCTAAATTTAGATTTTCATACGAATTTTCATGTATGGGCTCAGAACACTGACTAAATATAGCTGTTGAAGGTGATGGTAAATATTCTAATTGTACATCTTCATTTATGGGTCAGCATTCCGAATTAATCTACCCGCTCAAAATGATTTAGGTGAAAAATGTCGGTCGCAAACACATACAACTTTTACCGTTGTGGTAATATTTAAGTTTTGCAGCCATGTGCTACGTCTAAAAAAATAAAACAAATAGAATTTTGTATTAAAGAAATCATATATTGAGGCCGAAATTATTGAGCAAGGACAGAAATGCAGATGGATTTTATAGCCTAACCAGTAGAGCACCCATATGTGCATAATTGTTTTTTTTATCGCTCCCCGCTCATTTTCGGTTGAGTTGGGAGCAAAAAATAATATCTATCCAGAAAATGGACTTCTAGGTTGCAAACAGGCCAAGCAGTTTGAACTTTTGACCTCAAAAATGGGCTAAAAAACCTTTATAGATTAATTTGGCTGTAACTCTTAAAATAAAAGTTTTTCGCAATTAACTTTCATAACAATTTTTTTGTAGAATCAAAATGCAAAGATTTTTCTCTCATACTGTTTTGACCTAAATATGTCCGATCGCGGTGTTTTTAGCGGTTAAAGTCGAAATTTGGGTCTGAACTTTTTTTAAAAAAATTCTCGTAAATTTTTAAATTGGGGAAAATTTGAGCTCTTTGCATAATTTAATAGGGTATTGAATGCAGTTTTCCAAAAAATTTTTTTTTGCAAAAATATATCGAACCTTCCATGAAAAATTGCAAAAATTATACCCTGAACCACAATTTTTTGACCTCCAACTACGTTATGAGGGTGTACTCACTTTGTCATTGCATGTTTTACGCATCGAAAGATGAGTCTAGGATTTCACATAGTATATATGCCAAATCGGACGCTTGGAAAATTTTTAATTTTATGTTTTTTAAATTTTTTAGTACCCTTTAAAAACCCATTCCAAGTAAATTTTGACATCTTTTTTGACAATCCGTTCAAAAAATATCGAATTAAAAAAAAAACACGATTTTTTCTGTCTTCACTTCTTTAAAAATGGTCCAAATTCGAAATAATTTGTTGAAATTTTAGTATTTTCTTTAAAGTGTTTTAATAAAGATTGGAAAACAAAAAAAAAATTCAAAAACCGCTGAATATATTAATTACAAAAATCCCACGATCTACTTAAGCTTAACATTTTAAGAAAATATTAAGTTTACCACGAAAAATTAAAAAAAAAAAATAAAAAAAATCTAATAAAAAATTTTAAGAAAAGATTGAAAACAACAAAACAAAGAGAGCAATCATTTAAAAATTGCATATTAGAACACTTTAAGAAATATTTAATAAAAAAATTAAAAAAAAAAAAAAAAATGTTGACCATTTTTGAATTTGTTATGATAAAAATACGGAAAACGATAGTTTATTTTTGAAAATTCCATATCTTTGAAACGGGTAATTTAAAAAAATTTGAAAACAAACTAGGATGGGGGTTTTAATTGGTTTTAAAAAAATTTAAAAATAATTAAAAAATGTAAAAAAAAAAAATTTCAAAGTGTCCAATTTGGCACTGAATACCCCATATATATTTAGGGAAATCCTAGACAGATGTTTTGGTGCGAAACTCACGGAATTACAAAGTGAGTATTCGCCTATATTGAGGATGAATTGTAAAAAAATGAGATTCAGAGTAGAACTTTGGGATTTTTTCATGGAACAGTCGATATATTTTTGCAAAAAAAAAAAATTTTGGAAAACTACATTCAATACCCTAGTGAATTGTGCAAGGAGCTCAAATTTTCCCCAATTTAAAAATTTACGAGAATTTTTTTAAAAAAAGTTCAGACCCAAATTTCGACTTTAACCGCTTAAAACACCGCGATCGGACATATTTAGGTCAAAACAGTATGAGAGAAAAATCTTTGCATTTTGATTCTACAAAAAAATTGTTATGAAAGTTAATTGCGAAAAACTTTTATTTTAAGAGTTACAGCCAAATTAATCTATAAAGGTTTTTTAGCCCATTTTTGAGGTCAAAAGTTCAAACTGCTTGGCCTGTTTGCAACCTAGAAGTCCAATTTCTGGATAGATATTATTTTTTAATCCCAACTCAACCGAAAATGAGCGGGGAGCGATAAAAAATACAATTTTGCACATCCCATACATTTTGTGGGTGCTCTACTAACCAGTCACACCTCCCGACAAATTTTGGATGTACACTAGAGGTGTCCTTAAAAACGAAAATCACCTTTTTATACCTGGTAGGGTCCTAAATTGTTCTTTAGTATCTAAAAATGAGTGAGCTAAAATTTGGGGACAATCGGCTAAAAATAACTCGTGCTGAAAATGGATTGAAGTTTTGGAACATTCTTATATGAAAGAAAACCCATTTTTTCTAGTTTTTGCAAAGATATTGGTATTTGTTATTTTTTGTTAATTTTTTTTTTTGTAAAACAATATGAAAATGGTATTAAATTACCTTTCCAAAAAGACTAATAAAATTAAAATCGGATAAAAACAAGCATTTTACGCATACATGCCCCAGACCAATGTATGGTTTTTAAAGCCAGAATTTCAAAATTTTAGGCAAAAAAATAAAAAAAAAATAAATTTTACTTTAAAAATAGCAGATATTGTAGTCAAGCTTTTTTTTATTTTTCGCCGGTAGTGATGAAATTTCCGCGGATTCCAAATAAAATGCGTTTTTTTCACAATAATTTAGCACATATGGGAAATTTTTTTCTTTATTGTACCATAGAGGAATCAAGTAAAGAGATTGTAATTGGTTCAACTCTCTTTTTTTTCTCACGCGAAATCTGTCTGGGATCAAGTAAAATTTTTGTTTTTTTTTAAAGTCATGAAATTTGTACTTTTAACATTTTTTTTAATTATATTGACATTTAAAATTTTTTTTAATTATATTGACATTTAAAATTTTTTTTAATTATATTGAATCATTAACATTTTAAGAACGTAAATTTCATAAATTTGTTTTGTTTAAAACAATATAAGTGTTTTTTTTTTAAAGAAAACAAAATGCCTTTTTTCAATTCCTCTTTCAACCTTCATTCTATTAATCCAGGCAGTTAATGTTTGAGGTGCATGCCTACTCCCGTAAAATATAAATTCTGTAACTTTTGATACATCGGATATATGCAGAAATCTTATATTATAGAAATATGTAAGGTCCCAAATTTGTCATTTCACCTCGATGAAAAGGGGTTAAAGATGCCCTATTTCTCTATTATTGTTTCTGTAAAGACAGTCGAGCTTAGGCTCTAATTATAATTATGTATTATAATTTTTTTTTGATTTGTTATATATGGTTTTGAATTGAGAAAAGTGTGAAAGAAAAATTTTTAATTTCTCTAAAAAATTAAGAAATCCTGTAGCCCGTTTCTGTAATTAAAGTGAGAAGTTTTCGCATCGAAAAATATGAAACAAAAAATTCCACAGTTTCTCGATTCCGGAAGAAAAACTGTTTCTGTATGTCAATGCGAAAACGCCAGCGTTTGTATTGGAATATTCCAAGATAGCTGTCAAAAAAGTAATCAGAGTGAGAAAATGGTAAGAAAACAAAAAAAAAAATAAGACGGAGCAATTCAAATTATTGTTTACGGATCACTTAAAAGCAATAAAATAAATATAAAAAAATTAAAATTATATATTGTTGTTAATAATGTATAGTGTTGTATTGATAACAGCATTTTTGCATTCAGAGATTCTTTGATTTTTCTAAAATTTGTGAAAAAATATAATAAATTAGGTATTTATACAAACACAAAACAAGTAATTTGTATATTTCTTACTATTTTTCTCCATTTCTTTCATTTATTATCATTTTTTTATGTTTTTATTTCTTTTTGTCGAAGTCTCGCGCAGTTTTAAAATGTGAGTTTTTTTGACACTTCAAATACAAAAGTTTTCGACCAATTACTTTACAGAAACAGTTTTCTCGCATCATTCCAATAAATTTAAAAGTTTTCGCATAACAAAGTTACAGAAACAGAAAAATGTGAAAAGTCACTTTTTGTGCCGATTTACAATGTTTTCGTTTCATTTCACATGTTTCATGCGAGAAATCTTTCGATTCGAGAGTTACAGAAATCAGCTACTGGTTTGTTTCTTACTAGTTTCATATTATCCAGTTATAATAATCTTGAGAAAAATTAATTCAGTTAATACACTCAAAAAAAAAACTGTAATGTTAGCAAAAACAAGTAAGAAAATTATAGTCGGTCAAGACCGATCATATAATACCCTACACCGCATTTTCCCGGAAAATTGATTCCAAGTGCAAAAATGGATCGATGGGATCTATCTTTCGTTAAATCTTTAATAAGTGTAAAAAACATCCACAAACCAAATTTTAGTGAATTAGGTTTCTACTTGTTACAAACACACCGCTTTAACTGATTATCGGGCGAAATTTTACATGGGTATGGTCCAAAAATGGTCCGATAATAATCAGATTTGGTAAGGTTATTAAAGTACGCGTTAAATTCATAAAGACAAAATTTTAATAAAATATTTTTGATTTTCATGAAATTTGAGTGATTTTTGTGAATATCGGGAAGGTGGTTTGTATGGGGGCTACAAGAAGAACTGGTCCGACAGCTTTAAAATTCGGCATGGTGATTTGTGAATACAAAACACGATTACCTGCCAAATTTCGATAGGATAGCTTTTATAAAACCGTTGTTAGAGTCGTTTGAGACAAATTAAAAGGAGACGTTTGTATGGGGGCTAGGTCAAAACATGGACCGATTTTCCAAATGTAATCGGCTTCGTCCTTGGGTCAAAAGAAGCTTAAGTTTCAAATTTGAGTCAAATCGATTGATAGTTGCGACCTGTATCGTGTTTACACCGTTACATGGACAGACGGACATTGCTAAATCGACTCAAAAAGTGATTCTGAGTCGATCGGTATACTTGAAGGTGGGTCTGGGACTAATATTTTGGGTAGTTACAAACATCAGCACAAACTCATTATACCCTGTACCACAGAGTGGTGTAGGGTAGGGTGCGCCAAAGTTGTATGGGTAAAAAAAAATTATGCTAGAGATCAGCACTCCCCCCAAAAATATTCGTTTTTATATCAAAATACACTATGCAAAAAATTATGGCGATCGCTTGAGGGGAAAGGGTGCCTCAAACGCCTTGAAAATGGAGAAATAAGTCAAATTTGACCATTAGATAAAAAAAAAAAAATTTTTTTTGTTGTTATTCAATTTCGCCAAAAAAATTTTTTTGTATTAGGTTTAATAAGAACTACTTACAAAAAAAATATAACCTCTCCACTACATCGCTTACCCATTTTAACTTGCGATACAAAAAAGGGCAGTTATTTTTAGGGGTACCCAAAAGTAACATTTTTACATTTTTGAAAATTTTATTAAAAAAAAATTTTAAAAATTAAAATCGCTCTCCACCAGTTTTTTATATATATTATAAAGATAAAAAATGTGAAATATTATAAATATCCGTTCGGCAGTTTTTCTTTTATAGCGACTTGAAGTTAGCGGATTTCAAGGAAAAATTATTTTTTGCTGTATTTTCTTTAATTTTGAACTTATTACTACGTTTTAAACGAAATTGACGATATTGGCTTTGCAAGTAATTAAATTGGATCATAAATTTTAGTTAGTTAGTAATTTTTACAGTTTAGCTTTAACCCATATAAACCCGGGTCAATTATGTCCCACTTTGGAAATATTATTCTTTAAGCTATTTTTTTTTATCATGAAATTAGTAAATGGAAATAGTTTTAGCTATTCATCGTGTATGCACTTAAAGAATTTAACCCTTTTTATGAAGTTTTTGTATATTTAATGAAGCTTTTCATAAATATGATGATATATTTTTTGATTGTATCAAACACATTAAGAATTCATGATTTCTTCTACTTTATTTAAAAAATTTAATTTTTTGTTTGGGTTGTTGAAAAAATTAGTTGATGACTAAAGAAAAGCTAATGGACAATTTTTTCTTTTTTTTCTTTGAATTTAGAAAAAATCGACTTCAAAATATTCTTAAATAATTTTCTAAAAAAAAATGTGTATAAATAATTTCATTTTCCAGCGCGACACGCGTATTTCATTTAATATTTGCTCAATCTGCACGCTATTTAACTTAAATTGAAGCTTTATAAATTACATTAATAACATTTTTAAAAATAAAACTAACTTTAAAATAATAACGTTTAATTTTTTTTTAACAAATTGGATCTACTTTAGAAAAGTTTCATTGTATTGTCACCCACCGTATATAAAAAATGCGGTATAATTTAAAAACATTGTTTTTTCACATGTAGATTTAAATAAACTTGGACTAAAACATTTATTTTTACAGATTAATTTTATTATCTATATAAATAAAAATCAATTGTCGTTCGTTGGTAACAGCATCAGTTGAAAACGGATGGACCGATTTGGATGATTTTTTTTTTTGAAATGTTCGTCATAGTCCAACTTAGGTTTTTACGTAAAGAAAATTTGACCACGCCCACTTTTACGCCCACTTTTTTTGATTTATATAAAATCGGAAAACGGATGCACCGATCAGGGTAATTTTTTATTTTAAGGTTCATAATAAAGTATTTTAAGTTTTTCTTGAAAGAAAAATCGACCACACCTACTTTTACGCCCACTTTTTCAATTTATCTAAAATCTGAGAATTGCTGGACCGATTTGACTAATTTTTTTTTTAAATGAATTATCATCACATTCCAACTTTAGTTTATACGAAATCAGAACACGCCCACTTTGGCTAATTTTTGTTGAAAATGTTCGTCATAATTCAACTAAGGTTTTTACGCATAGTAAAATTTCCCACCCTCACTTTTTTTATGTATCCAAAAAACCATAACGGCTAGCCCGATTTGGTTATAGTCCGCAAAAGATTTTTAAGGAAAGAACAATTGTCCACGCCTATTTTTACGCTCACTTTTCCCGATATATATATTTTCAATCATGGAACGGCAGGATCAATTTGTCTAATTTTGTTTTTAATGTTCGTCATAGTTAGGGTTGGCATTTGCTTTTTGAGAAAAAGAGGACGTCTGCCTCAAAAAAGGAGGACATTTGACCCAAAAAAGAGGACAATTTTGTTTAATAAATTATTTTAAAAAAGTCAACAACGCGATACAATATGCAAAAAAAAAATAATTTTTATTATGAAAAAACTATTTTTTTCCAATAAAAAAAAATATATTTCCAATTATATTTCAATATTTTGGAAATATCCATTCAATTATATTTTGGAAATATCTATTTATAATTCAAAAATTTCCAGTAATATTTAAAAAAATTCTAAATATAAGTCAAAAGTTTTCAACGTTTATAAGAGTTTTCTATTTGTATTTAAAAATTTTCTAAATGATTTTCAGAAAATTCCATTTGTTTTTAAAAAATTTCAGACATTCTAATTGTATTTCAAAAATTTCCATTTTGATTTAAAAATTATGTAAATGATTTTTTTTTTTAATTTCATTTGTGTATCAAAATTTTCTGAAAAGCATTTGAAAAATTTTGAAATACAAATGGAAATTTTTGATGTAGGCCGCTGTTCCAAAAAAAGTAATCACTAAAAAATGTGAAAATGAAAATTTCCGAATTTTTTTGGTGTTCTAGATTTCACATTCTTTTTCGTTTTGTTTCACATAAATAAAATTTGGTGAAAGTAAAACGAATGCACTTTTTTCCTTATAATTTTTTAAATTTTAATTATTCGATTTCCACTTCGAATGAAAACGTGATCAACAAAACACTAAACTTGATTTCATGTGATTCGGAAATTTTCATGTAAATTGAAAAGTTGTGAAAGACAGAACAGAGGCCATATATGTGCTTTTTTTAGAAAATTTTGAAATATAATTGAAAATTTTAAAATACAAATGGAAACTTTTGAAATACAGTTGGGAATTTTTGATATAAAATTTTTGGAAATTCAGAAGGAATTTGCTTAAAATCATTTAGAAAATTTTGAAATGGAAATTTTTCATACACAAATCTTTTTTCGGAGAGCAAACTTTAAGACACACAGAAGGTGATAATAAGTGATACAAACGTAGTTATTTTCGCACTACATAAAGTGGTTTTTACTCGAAATATACGAATTTTTAAATGTTTTTTTTTTTTTTTATTTTTGTATGCGTTCTGCTCTCAAAAAGTTAAAATTACTGCTGGTAAGCGAAAATACAGCGATGTCAATAATTCAAACGTTAAGAAGCAATAAAAAAAAATTATGGGGAAAAGTAAAAAAGTAGGACAACCCCGGACACTGTCTAAAAAAGAAGTAGGACAGCCCCGGACGCCCTAAAAAAGAGGACGGTGTCCGGGGAAAAGAGGACGGATGGCAACCCTAGTCATAGTCCAACTAAGATTTCCGTAAATAAAACAATTTTCCATTTCCCACTTTTAAACGGATGGACCGAGTTGTTTAAATTCAAATAAGGTTTTTATGCAATAGAAAAATAAAATATAGAATAATAAAATATAGAACAATAAAATATAGAATAATTAAATATAAATTAAAATCAAATGTACATACTTAGTTCGTTCTTATCGCATCACTTGAGAACTGACCGATTTGAATAATATTTTTTTAAAATGTTCGTTTTAGGTTTTTTCGAAAAAAAAAATAATTACTCATACTTTTACGCCTCCTTTGATCGATTTGACTAAACATTATTTTTTATAGTCATAGTCCAATGGAAATAAAAATTTTTCACGCCTACTTTTATTTCGATATATCTATATAATTAAAAATCAATTGTCGTTTGTTGGTAACCGCATCAGTTGAGAACGGCTGGACCGATTTGGACATTTTCTTTTTTTTTTAATGTTCGTCATAGTCCAACTTAGGTTTTTACGTAAAGAAAAATTGACCACGCCCACTTTTACGCCCACTTTTTTCGATTTATCTAAAATCGGAAAACGGCTGCACCGATCTGGGTAATTTTTTATTTAAATGTTCATAGTAACCCAATTTGAGTTTTTACTGAAAAAAAAAATCGACCACGCCCACTTTTAATTTATCTTAATTCGACTAAATTTTTTTTAAATGAATTTTCATCATATTCCAATTTTGGTTTTTAAGGAAAAAGAAAGTGACCACGCCCACTTTGGCTAATTTTTGTTGAAAATGTTCGTCATAATTCAACTAAGGATAGTAAAATTTCTCACTCCCACTTTTTACTATGTAACGAAAGAACTAGACCGATTTGGTTATAGTCCGCAAAAGATTTTTAAGGACAGAAAAATTATCCACGCCTACTTTTACGTTCACTTTTCCCGATATATAAATTTTAAATCGTGGAACCAACTAAGGTTTTCCGGAAAGAACAATTTTCCATTCTACGCCATCTTTTGAATGGATGGACCGAGTTGGTTTGATTCAAATAAGATTTTTACGGGAAGAAAAGTTGTCCACCCACTCTTTTCTTCGATATATTATAAATTTGCCCCATAGAAAAAAATATAGAATAATTAAGTATAAATAAAACTCAAATGTAGTTCGTTGGTAATCGCAACACTTGAGAACGCCTGGATCGATTTGGCAAATTTTTTTGTTCGGAAAGAAAAATTGTCCTCGCCCACTTTTTTCGATATATCTAAAACTAATTTTTACTCTAATTAGATTTATTAAAAATATTTCTTAAAAGATACCGCTTAAACTTGGTAAAAATTATTTTAAATCCTTGGGTATTGTTAACATATGTATACGTTTAACTTACCATACAAATTTTAACGCCCACTTTTGTCTAAATAAGTCGACTACTAATCTTTAAATAAGTTTTAAATTTGTGCAGTTCGCAAAGTCGAAGACATGATAATTTTTAGTTCCTAAAATATAATTTGAAGATGATTATCTGCCTAATCGGGTCTTTAAAACCACGCCCACAAATTTTTCTACGTCAAGAAAATCATTACATTTTTTGCAGGGCTGTATATTTAAAGCGATAACACCGATCTAATATTTGGGCCAGCAACGCGGACCGGGCCAGCTAGTATTTAATAAAAATATAAATGCCGGCATACAATGGGAAATATTTCGTCAGCTTATTATTGTTTTGCTCCATACGCCAACAACTCGGTTTCGAAAAAAAAAATTTTCTCGAAAAGTAATCGATGGATTTTGTTTTAATGTTTACCATTTTTTGCTACATATATTGTTAACAAAGCTTCTAGTTTTCAGACTTTTACATACAATAGATCAAAAGATTTTAAGCTTTTAAGAAAATAAGATTTTATGGTATTATGCTCCATATCCAATTTTGCTTACACATTTGTGACTTTTGTGTGATTAGGAGCAAATGAGTTCTCAACGCCAAACAAAATAACAATGAAACAAAAAGAGCTAGATCGACAAAACTGGGTATTTAGAACACTTATATAGTCAGGTTGCATGGTATTAAAAATGGGGATGATCGGTCAATGGACACGCCTACCTCCCACACAACCTAAATGGAAAATATGACATTACTTTAAATGTTTAGAAGTTACGGTATTAAAATTTGGTACGAAGAATAGTACCAACATAATTAATCTTCATTCCAAAAATATGCAAGATCCGTTAATTTTTAAATAATCTAGAGCCTTTTCTATAACGCAAATTTTCAAAAACCGTCAAAATGGTGTGTTTTTTCTTAGAAAATGCTGGATATCTCAAATTTAAAAAGATGTTTTAAAAAAAGGACTTCGGAATAAGAAAGAGGATATTTATATTATATATATTCCATTCCTAACTCATTTTTTTCAAAAATGGCGTATGGAGCAAAACAATAATAAGGTGACGATTTGCCCTGTGGGTCATCTTCGACCCGGGTTTACAAGGGTTAATGCTGTCCTGCAAAAATTATTTACTTACTAAAATTTATGATCCAATTAAATCAGTTGCAAAGCCAATTTCGTCAATTTTGTTTAAAACGTAATAATAAGTTCAAAATTAAAGAAAATACAGCAAAAAATCAATTTTCCTTGAAATCCGCTAACTTCAAGTCGCTATAAAAGAAAAACTGCGGAACGGATATTTATAATATTTCACATTTTTTATCTTTATAATATATATAAAAAACTGGTGGAGAGCGATTTTAATTTTTAATTTTTTTTTTTTAATAAAATTTTCAAAAATGTTACTTTTGGGTACCCCTAAAAATAACTGCCCTTTTTTGTATCGCAAGTTAAAATGGGTAAGCGATGTAGTGGAGAGCTTATATTTTTTTTGTAAGTAGTTCTTATTAAACCTAATACAAAAATTTTTTTTTGGCGAAATTGAATAACAACAAAAAAAAAATTTTTTTTTTTATCTAATGGTCAAATTTGACATATTTCTCCATTTTCAAGGCGTTTGAGGCACCCTTTCCCGTCAAGCGATCGCCATAATTTTTTGCATAGTGTAGTTTGATACCAAAACGAATATTTCTAGGGGGAGTGACGGTATAAAATCGAAAGTTGACATTTTTGGCGCACCCTATTGTAGGGTATAAAAACTTGTAAACCTACAAGAAAATTTGCTGATTTTGAACTCACAATTTTTTTGGTAAAGCTAGCAAAAATGTTTTGCCAAAAATTAGTTAACTGAATTTTTTTTTATTTCAACTTAGTTCATACACATTTGAGGAACCCATTGGGTTCGGACCCGATAGGTCCAGACCCCGATGGGCCTAGACTTAGTTAGGTTCCTTAAAAATCGTCATAGTTTTTGATGCAAAATTTGTGTCCGTTTCGCTCTACCTTGCTTAGTTTTTGAGATACGTGATTTTAGGGGACCACCGGGGTTTTGAGAATTACAAAACTCGATAACTCGAAAAATATTACTCGGAGAGCGGTCTTGTTCTACGTGTTGAGAGCTACAAAAATGCTTTTGACTTTTTCTTGTGTCGGCAATATTTACCGAGATATGAGCATTTTAAAATTTTCGCGAATGCTAACTTTTTTGGATCCAAAGTTAGGACCAATTAGGGTGTGAAGAGGACCGGCGATACTATGCCCGAGAACCAAAAATGGCCTCCATTTTGCTCTATCTGGCTTAGTTTCCGAGATAGCGCCAACTCATAGGGTCAACTCAATTTTAAATTTAGCACAAAAAAATTCGTTCCAATTTTGTTTAAAATTGCTAATGCGATAAATGAAGTTTACAAGATATTTTTGCTTACATGCTAATCTCAACTAAAAATTTGCTAAAAGTTAGCTAACCAGCATTAGCAAAAAAGAAATAGTAAATCTACTAATGTATTATTTTGAGTGTAGTCAATAGAACTCTTATATGTGAAACTTATTAACAGATCGCATCCGACAAGGATTGAACCCATCATCTGTAATACTTTGCTATTAACTGCTTGTAACGTACAATCACTCTAGACCAATGGTTCCCAACCTTTGATTCTCGCCCCACTGGGGGGCAATTTGAATGTTTCAGGGGGGCAACGAGCAAATTTTAAAAAATTTTTTGTTTAAAAACTAAAAAAATTATTATTTTATATTGAAATATGGTTTTCAATCATAGAAACTTTTGTTTTTAGTTTGATATTTTTGTGAAAATATTTTTGGAAAATTTTCATTCCTTTGTCTACCGTTGTGATTTTTACATCAATATTTTTCTTGTTTATTTAAATAAATTCAATCTTTTTTATTAAAATATTTGGTCATTTATTTCCAATTACAAGAGGTTATGGGCGATAAAGAAGTAAATGGAATTCCACAATTTAACGGTTGCGGATATGACGAATGGCAATTCCGTGTTCAAATTCACCTGGAAAGGTTGGATTTGGGAGAAGTTTTAACGGGCTTAGCTCCAACGGATGAAGCGAAGAAACAAGAATTTTTGAAGAAGGATAGCAAGGCAAAGGAGCGTTTAGTAGCATTTGTTGCAAGCAATTGCTTGGGCTACATTCGCGAGAAGAAAACAGCAAAAGAAATGTGGGATAGTCTGAAGGGAATTTTTGCCAAGAAATCAATGGTTAATCAAATTCTGGTAAGAAAGCAATTGATGCAAATAAAATTAAATGAGGGGGATTCTGTTACTGAACATTTAATCAAATTTGAAAATTTGGTAAGAAGCCTTAAGACTGCTGGTGCAGTTATGGAAGAAAGTGACATTCTTACACATTTGTTTATGTCACTTCCGGAAAAATTTGATCCTCTTGTAACAGCTCTTCAAAACTTAGAAGGTGAGTTAACATTTGATTTGGTAAAGGGACGTCTGTTGTTGGAAGAGACCAAAATTTCAAGCCGCCATGTAGAAGAGTTTGGTCCTACAAAAACTGCGTTCGCTGGTAAGAAACATTTTAAAAAGAAGTTTCAAGGAAAATGTTACAAATGCAACAAGATTGGTCATAAAGCCAATGAATGTCGTAATGGTGATGCTCGAAGTGCTTTAAAAGGTAAAAATGAATCAAAAAGTGTTTGTTTTATGGCTGATGCTGCAGATGTCGTTCGTAACAGCTCAAGCATTACATTTAAATTAGATTCCGGTTCGAGTGATCATCTTGTAAATGAAAAATCATGCTTTAGTTTGTTAAATAAAATTGTAAACCCAATTAAAATAAAGGTTGCTAAAGATAATCAGTACATAACTGCGAATCATTCAGGAACAATCAAAGGTTTTAGTAACAAGAATGTCGAAGTTACATTACAAGATGTGCTGTATGTTCCCGATTTAAGGGATAATTTACTTTCTGTTAAAAAGATGACAGCTGCTGGTATAGAAGTGAAGTTTACTAAAGATAAAGCTTTAATTTTACATGATGATGCATTAATAGCTACGGGATACTTGCGTGGAAGTCTTTATGAAATTTCTTTTAACTTACAACAACGTGTGGCTAACGTTTCTAATCGTGATGAAGTCGAACTTTGGCATAAACGTCTTGGCCATATTGGGCAGTCATCATTTAATGATATGGTAAATAAAAGTATGGTCAATGGTATAAATGTAAAGCCTGAAAAAAGGAAAGCATTGTCGAGATCCTTTCAATGGTACACGTGATCGTGCTTCTCGACCACTAGAACGAATCCATTCAGATGTGTGTGGTCCAATTGATCCTATTGCTTGGAATGGAACAAAGTATTTCGTGTCGTTTATCGACGATTTTACACATTTTGCTGTGATTTATGGTATAAATAAGAAGTCCTGTGTATTTGAAAAATTTGTTGAATATGAAGCGATGGCTACTGCTAAGTTTGGTTTGTCAATTTCAAAATTAACGATTGACCAGGGACGAGAATACAACTCAAAGGAGCAGTGGAAGTGGTACAAATCAAAAGGTATACAGCTCGAAGAAACAATAGCGTACTCTCCCCAACAAAATGGAGTCGCTGAACGGTTCAACAGAACGTTAGTAGAAAAGGTTCGTACAATGTTGTTGGAATCCAATATGCCGAAAAATATGTGGATTGAAGCTGCACTTACTGGTGTGTATTTGATCAATAGAAGTCAAACGAAAGCTTTAGATGGTAATTGTACTCCATCTGAAATGTGGTTCAATGCGAAGCCAAATCTGAATATGCTTAGAGTTTTTGGATGCAAAGCGTATGCGTGGATACCAAAACAACACAGAAAGAAACTTGATGATAAAAGCAAACCTTGTGTTATGATTGGCTATGTTCCTAATGGATACAAACTTTGGGACATGGATTCAAGAAAAATAATTACAGCTAGAGATGTTAAGTTTGATGAAAGTTGCTATCCGTATAAAGAAGTTTCTGGTGAAAATCAACAAACTATAATTTTGGTAAGAAGTAACGAACAAGAAGGGGAAGAAGAATCTAGCAATACTGATGTGTCCGTTACTGTTGAAGACGATAATCTTAATACTGCTTCTCCAATTACAATATCTGAAGATGAGCTTGACGTATCTGAAAATGCTGTTGTAGATGAATTTGAAAATGCTGTTGTAGATGAATCTGAAAATGCTATTGGAGATGACTCTGTAAATGCAATTAATGAAAATGCTGTTGGTCAGGTTAGTGAAAATTTATTAACATCAGATGAAGAACTAAATGAAGAAGATACACTGCCTAGAAGAAGTCAACGAGAACGAAAGATGCCATTAAGATTTTTAGATTATTTTACTACTAATGTTGCTACATCAGAATCTATTAAATGTTCTACAGAGCCAGAAAAATTTTCTGAAATTTCCCGTAGACCGGATGCAGAAAAATGGTTACAAGCTATTGATGAAGAATTGCAGTCGATGAAATCAAATAAAGTCTGGGTATTAACAAAACCTCCGAAGAATGTGAAGCTTTTAAAATCTAAGTGGGTCTTTCGACTTAAAAATTATGAAAATGGTAAGCCTACACTCAAAATAATCACTCTGTTAAAATACAGAGATACTCTGCTAAGCCAGCAGAAAACACCATAGATTTCCAACCAGCAAGATTTTTTGTTATTTTACGAAAAAAACTCTGTAAAATGATTTCGATAAAAAAAACTGTAAATTACAGAATTATCTGTAAAATGTTGACGAAAGCGGCCAGAATTTTACCAAGAAGCATGGATAAGTAATAAATTGACTCAAAATAACGGCAAATGCCATCATTTAAATGCGCCCGCTTAAATGTTTCACATCCGAATGTTTCACTTTGAAGAAATTATTAATAAACTCGCTAGATGTTCTCAAGTTTTTTTTTTCATAAACCTTTCATTTTCAGTTCCACATTTGAGCGCGGTCATTCCAATAAACACTTTTATAAAATTAAAGGGTAATCGTTTAACAATGTCTTGACTTTTTCTATATATCTTTTAAATGCGCTTGATATGGCTTTTCCACAACGGTCACTATTTGATTCCTGATCAATTTCTCATCCCTTAATGTGCAAGTTTTGTTGAAAATTGGGAAATGCCCGCTTTAATACTTCCGCTTGCCCGCTTTAATACTTCCAAATTGTAATTTTACGTTTTTTATTTTGGCAAAAATTAAAATTTTTTGTACGTGTAACTCCAATTTAACACGACATCCTCGAAAATTTACCAGATTTTATTGTAATTTCAGACGATTTTTAAAGAGGTGTTGAAATATTTGGAAGTTTTTTGAGTTTTCGGTCACAAGAAAATGCAAAGTATTTTCTTAAAATCTGTATTTTGGCAGATAACTTTGTCAAATATCTGTCGAATTGAGATTACAGTCATTTTACAGAGTATTTAACAGAGTAATTTTTTTGAGTGTACGAGGTACAAAGCCAGATTAGTTGTAAAAGGCTTTCTACAAAAATTTGGAATCGATTATCAAGAAACATATGCTCCTGTGGCTAAACTTTCTACAGTAAGAGTAGTGCTTGCAATTGCTGTGAAGAAAAGGTATCATCTGCATCAATAAGATATTAAAACCGCTTTTTTACATGGTGACTTACATGAAGAGATTTATATGGCAGTGCCAGAAGGGGTAGCTGCATCTGAAGGAATGTCTTGTCGTTTACTTAAATCTCTCTATGGGTTGAAACAAGCGCCTAAGTGTTGGAATGACAAGTTGAATGAATTTTTATTGAGTATTGGTTTTCAAAGATCCAAACACGACTACTGTTTGTACACACAAGTTGGAAAAACAAATGATATTTTATACATAATTATGTACGTTGATGATTTGCTAATAGCTGGTCCAAATTTAAAAGAAATTGAAAATTTGAAGATAAAACTTTCAAAAATGTTTGAACTTTCTGATTGTGGTAATTTAAAACATTTCTTGGGTATAAAATTTGAAATCACCAATGATAGTATAATGATGTCGCAAGAAGCCAATATACTAAAGGTATTAGATAAATTTTCGATGGCTGAATGTAATCCTGTCAAGACGCCTATGGAAAAAGGATTACAACTTACAACAAATGGTAAAGAAAGTATTGACAAGCCGTATCGTGAACTGTTGGGTAGTCTCATGTATATAATGCTTTGTGTGAGACCAGACATCTGTTATCACGTGGGGTACCTTGGACGTTTTCAGCAACAACCATCCGAAGAACACTGGCAATCGTTGAAAAGAGTTTTAAGGTACTTGAAAGGTTCTGTTAAGAAGAAACTGGTTTACAATGCTAATGATGATAACATCTTGGTTGGATATGCTGATGCCGATTGGGCCAGTGATATAACGGATCGTAAATCTGTAAGTGGTTTCATCTTTAAAGTATATGGATGTACTGTTTCGTGGTCAAGTAAGAAGCAGCAAACCGTATCTACATCATCAAGTGAAGCCGAGTACGTTGCTTTAAGTTCTGCTGTTTCTGAAGCTGTATGGTTGAGAGGCTTACTTCAGGATCTACATGTGCTAACGAATGAAGCTATAACTATCTATGAGGATAATCGTGGTTGCGTATGTATGGCAACAAATGTAGAGTCAAAGCGTTCAAAGCACATAGATATAAAACACCATTTCATCAGAGATAATGTCGAGAAAGGTGTGGTCAAAATCGAACCGATTGGATCTGCAAATCAACTGGCAGATATATGTACAAAATCATTGGATGCTAAGACGTTTTTGAATCTTTGTACCCGTATTGGTTTATATGATTGAGAAGGGGTATTGAAATATGGTTTTCAATCATAGAAACTTTTGTTTTTAGTTTGATATTTTTGTGAAAATATTTTTGGAAAATTTTCATTCCTTTGTCTACCGTTGTGATTTTTACATCAATATTTTTCTTGTTTATTTAAATAAATTCAATCTTTTTTATTAAAATATTTGGTCATTTATTTCCAATTACAAGATTTTAGTTAAATTATTTAGTTAGTTGTTGAAAACTTTTGCTAAAAACTTTGTTTAAAAGATGATTTTAACAAAAAGTTTGCTTAACTACAAGTAAATTTTGAATTTTAAAACAAATTTGAAAAATTTACACAATTTTCTTGAGTGTTGGGGGGACATTTTAGTTTTTTTAACTTAAAAGTGGGGCATGGCCCAAAAAAGGTTGGGAACCATTGCTCTAGACCGATACGCCAATTTATGTTTTACACTTGGTACAATAGTACAATAGAGAACATTTTTTTCCATATTTGATAAATTATCATGCACTCAAAATAATTACTATGTTAAAAACTCTGTAAAATGACTGTAATCTCAATTCGACAGACATTTTACAAAGTTATCTGTCGAAATACAGATTTTAAGAATATACTTTGTATTTTCTTGTAACCAAAAAACAAAATTTTATCTGTAATTTTACTTTGTAATCTCTATTTTACAGATAATAAACAGAGTTTTTTGTTAAAATACAGATTTTATACATTTTCTCGTAACCAAAATACAAAATTTCAACTGTAATTTTACTTATTGCTCTGTAATACAGTTTTAAAACAGTTTTAAAATTTTTTCACTTGAAATGCATAACTTAAACAACAAATATAACCATAAAATGCAACTCTGTGTATGAAAAACATTTTTTTTCTAGAAAAATAATTTTTAAATTGATTAAAAATAATCTAAACTTAAAAGCGAATGCCTTGTTATGCAAACACAAATATAATTTTGATATAAATTAATAAAATTGTAATTTATTAAGCTCAATTTTTTAATTTTTCAATTTCAAAAAAAGTATTGAGTAGTATCGAGTACTCAGTTGAAAAAGTATCGAGTAGTATTGAGTATTCAAAAGTAACCACAATTTACAACACTAATTGTCAACACTACCTGCACATTAATGAAAGTGAAGTTGATCAGAAATCAAATAGTAAATAAAATAGTAAAATTCTGGTCGCTTTTATCAATATTTTACATATAATTCTGTAAATTTACAGTTTTTTTTTTTCATCGAGATCATTTTACAGAGTTTTCTTCGTAAAATAAAAAAAAATCTTGCTGGTTGGAAATCTATGGTATTTTCTGCTGGATCAGCAGAGTATCTCTGTAATTTAGCACAGTGATTATTTTGAGTGAAGGAAAACACATTTTCTTTTAAATTCGCGGAAATTATATCACTACCCACGCCAAATTAAAAAAAAAACTAGACTACCATATTTGTTAGTTTTTATCTATATATGTATTTAATAACATTATAGAGTAAAACTTATTTTTTTTTTTTTTTTTTTTGCCAAAAAATGTTAAACATTTTAAAATTTTGCTTTAAAAACCATGCAATGGTCTGGGGCATGTATGCGTAAAATGCTTATTTTTTATCCGATTTGAATTTGTTTATGCTTTTTAGAAAGGTAATTTATTACCATTTTCATATTATTCAACAAAAAATTTAACAAAAATACCATATAGACTGGTTCCATTTAAAATAGCATAGGCAATCAGCCGATGGTGGTTCAATTTATCCAAAAATTAACATATCCATTCTTCTGATTTTTATTGAATTTCGGTTTTTGTTATTTAGTCGAAATTGTGAATGATTCGCGTTTTATCGCTCACAGAAAATAATATCGTAATTTTTTTTTAATTAAAAATGGATTTGATATTAAATTTAACTTCAATTAAACATTTTAATTGATTCAATTAATGTTTTAATTGAATTCCTAACTTTACTGAAAACAAAAATAAAATAAACAAACGAAACCGGTTTTGTATGCATTAGTGTTAGTAGCCAATGAAAAAATAATAATGCAAAAAACAACAAAAAAAACTTTTGAACTATTGTTTTGTATATTTTGGTGGTAGCAGTCAATGAATACATAAAACGCAACAAAAAAATTTAGTTTCATTGTTTTCTTTAAGGCGAGTGGTCGTTGCGGATAAATTGTTTTGCTAATGAAATGTGTACAGTTGAAACAAAAAAAAAATAATATGAGGCATTTGCCTTGTGTTTTGCACATGAAATATAATACAATTTTTTTTGTTTCAACTTTACTAAAGCGACAAAAATGCATGCAATAACAAGATTTAAAAATAAAAATGTATTTTTAAATAGTTATTGATATTTTAAAATACTACTATAATGTTTCTATGCAAAACTATACCAACTGTTTGTATGTAATAAAGAAAATAAATTTCTTAACAATATAAAAAAAATTCTATGTTTATTTATTTTAGGGCATTTTTTGAAGTTTAACTTTTAAAATTAAATTGAGTTTTGGTCTTTTTTCAATTAAGCATTTTATGTGTCAATAAATCAATAAATCTATATTATTGATTTTCAATTTTATATTATTTTTTTTTTAGTTTATTTAATTACAATTTTAATTGGTTTTCCATTTCATTTTCAATTAAAACTTTAATTGATTCCATTAACAATTTAATTAAGTTTTAAAACTATTTTCAAACAAAATGAGTAATTAATATGCGCATTTTCGTGATACGTCCGAAATCAATTATTTTTTTAATTGAATCAACGAATTTCGTAATTGAAATTCATTTTTATTTTTTTCTGTGCTGTTCAAAGTTGGTATTTTGCCACAATTTTATGAGAAATACATAATGTTTAAATGATCGTATCTTTGGAACGCATCATCCGATTATCACGAAATAAAGCACAAAATAATGGTTATGTCCTGTACTTAAAACAGAATTTTGAAAAAGGATAGGATGCTTAGCAAAAAGGATATTGAAATTAAAAAAATGTCCTTAATTTGCAAATATCTCAAAATGCGTATCTTTAATTTTCCTTTATTTTTTTGCACATATAGCCCAAAATGTACTTAACAACATATGCAAATACCAAATTGGGGTGATAAGCGGTTTAATTGTTAACGCGGTTTCATGAAACGCCTTATTGATTTTTGTTAATAACTCTCGTTTACAAATGAAAAACAATTTCTGCGCACTAACCGCGAATAATTTTTTTATATGTATTTTTAATCGCTAAACTAAAAAATTTCATTAAAACAACATTTCGCGAATACATTTTTGTTAAATGGATTTTTTAGAGTTTTTTGGAGGTATTTTAACTATTTTGCTTATATCTTAAGTTCTGTTTATCTGACCTTCTCGCAATAAAAACCAAACTAAAGATAATCAAATTTCCAACAAATCCTACATTCACAATTTTTTCATCAGTTCATAGCTTTACGCGCAAATAAATTTTTTAGCGTTATTTGTAGGTATTTTGACTATTTTTCTTATATCTTGAGTTCCGTTCATCTGATCTTTTCGCAATAAGAACCAAATTAAAGACAATAAAATTTCTAACAAATCCTTCATTCATTATTTTGATATCATCATAACTTTACGCGCAATAGGCAAACAAGGAAAAACTATTTTTTTTATTAACAAAGCTCATTTTTTAAAAATTTTAAAAACAGAAATCGTAAAAAATTACCATTTTTTTTTTGTATTTTATCATGTATATTCAAACTAGGGCTGTCAATCCCGAAATCCCGAAATCCCGGGATTTTTGTCATAAAATGAATCCCGAATCCCGGGATTTTTAAGCTCAAATCCCAGGATTTTTGAAATATTAAAAATGTTTGAGAATTTATTTTTAAAAATACAACTTTGTTTAATTATTGTTACATTTAGATAAACAAATTAAAACTAAAACTTTTTTTTTAATTTTCAACGTAGCTGGCCACGAATTTTGCTAAGCTGAGAACTCTACCCAGGCTTGCTGAATAATAGTCCAACGCACTAAACATTAAGCCACAGTCATGGAGCCCTTTGATCAAAGTTTGCAGGTTTTGCCGAACATTTTCTAAAAAACCGAAACTTTGATCTAAGGGCGCCACGGGTAAATTTAATCCGATTGGCCTCAAATTTGTACCATATAAGTTTTAGGCGTAGGAGAATAAAAATGCTCCGTTATAAAATAACTCTCCGTTAAATTGAACTTTTTCATAAAAATTTTGACATAAGGCTCCGTTAAATCGGCAATTAGCAGCTAACTTTTCATTGAGTAATCCGCTCTAAATGTTTTTATTATTTTAAATTTTCTTTAAATTAGTTTTAAAATTATACAGTGCAACAACCAAAATCGGAATGGGATGAAACCAAAAGCAAATTAAAGTTGTCATTTTCAATAACAAACCCCTCAAGGCTTTTTTTAGTTCATTGCTAAATATTTAATAATAATAATTACTTGAAAACTGCATAAGTGGCGTATACTTAATTTTTAAATTGCCTTTAAATAACAATCAGAATAATTAGAAACCATTTTTTTTTAATAATTTCGTTGTAGCGAAATCGACCCAAAGGCTTTTGTGGGAATCAAACCCATGACTCCCTGCTTAATAGGCTAGCACGCTAGTAATATATATATTAATATGCAGAATAAAATTGAAACATTAAGAGTCTACTATTTTTTTACTTTTATAATCAAAGAAATTTAATCCCAAAAAATCCCGGAATCCCAAAAAATCCCGGGATCCCGAAAAATCCCGTAATCCCGAAAAATCCCGGGATCCCGGGATTTCGATTGTCAAATCCCGAATCCCGGGATTTAAAAAAACTGATCCCGTTTGACAGCCCTAATTCAAACAATTTGTGATAACTTCGGAGTAAACCTATAGATTTTCATCAAATCAACTTTATTATATTTCTAAATGTTCATGCTTTGCAGATAAATAAAAAGACGTAATTAATTGCAAAGATTTCTATTTCTTAAACTTTTTTTTAAATGACTTGTTAATCAAAAAACTTATTTTAGTCATATGTTTGCCTATTGAACGGAAAGCTTTGAACTGATGGAAAAATGATGAATGTAGGATTTGTTGGAAATTTGATTGTCTTTAATTTGATTCTTATTTCGGAAGGATCAGATAAACGGAACTCAAGATATAAGAAAAATAGTCAAAATACCTCAAAATAACGCTAAAAAATTTGTTTGCGCGTACAGCTATGAACTGATGAGAAAATGATGAATGTAGGATTTGTTGGAAATTTGATTGTCTTTAGTTTGGTTTTTATTGGGAGAAGATCAGATAAACAGAACTTAAGATATAAGCAAAATAGTAAAAATACCTACAAAAAACGCTAAAAAATTAATTAAACAAAAATGTATTCGCGAAATGTCGTTTTAATGAAAATTTTGAGTTTAGCGATTCAAAATACATACAAAAAAATTATTCGCGGTTAGTGCGCAGAAATTGTTTTTCATTTGTAAACAAGAATTATTAACAAAAATCAATAAGTCGTTTCATGTAACCACGTTTATAAATAAACCGCTTATCACCCCAATTTATGATTTGCATATGTTGTTACGTACATTTTGGGCTATATGTGCAAAAAAATATACACTCAAAAAAAAAAAACTGTAATGTTAGCAAAAAAAGCTTGTAAACCTACAAGAAAATTTGCTGATTTTGAACCCACAATTTTTTTGCTAAAGTTAGCAAAAATGTTTTGCCAATAATTAGTTAACTGATTTTTTATTTTTTTGAACTTAGTTCATACACATTTGAGGACCCCATTGGGTTCGGACCCAATAGGTCCAGACCCCGATGGGCCTAGACCTAGTTGGGTTCCTTAAAAATCGTCATAGTTTTTGATCCAAAATTTGTGTCCGTTTCGCTCTACCTTGCTTAGTTTTTGAGATACGTGATTTTAGGGGATCACTGGGGTCTTGAGACTTAAAAAACTCGATAACTTGAAAAATACTACTCGGAGAGCTTTTGGTTATTTTGCGGTCTTGTTCTACGTGTTGAGAGCTACAAAAATTCTTATGTACTTTTTGTTGTGTCGGCAATATTTACCGAGATATGAGCATTTAAAAATTTTCGCTAATGCGAACTTTTTTGGATCCAAAGTTAGGTCCCATTAGGGTCCACACATGTGAAGAGGACCCGCGAAAGTATGGAGATTCTAAGAACCAAAAATGCCCTCTATTTTGCTCTATCTGGCTTAGTTTCCGAGATAGCGCCATTTTAAGTTTTCTGAAAATAAAAAAAAAATTTACCATTTATTTTAAATTTAGATTTTTAAATAAAATCTTGTAAAAATGTTGTCAACTCAATTTCAAATCTTAGCAAAAGAAATTAGTTCAAAGTTTGTTTAAAGTTGCTAATGTGCTAAATGAAGTTTACAAGAATTTTTTGCTAACATGCTAATCTCAACTAAAAATTTGCTAAAAGTTAGCTAACTAGCATTAGCAAAAAAAAATTAGTAAATCTACTAACGCATTTTTTTGAGTGTAGGAAAATTAAAGATACGCATTTTAAGATATTTGCAAATTAAGGACGTTTTTTTAAATTTAATATCCTTTTTGCAAAACATCCTATCCTTTTTCAAAATTCTGTTTTAAGTACAGGACATAACCATTATTTTGCGCTTTATTTCGTGGCAATCGGATGATGCGTTCCAAAGATATGATCATTTAAACATTGTGTATTTATCATACAATTGTTGCAAAATACCAACTTTGAACAGCGATAAAACGCGAACCATTCACAATTTTTACTAGGTTAGGTTGTGAGTGGCTGCACACGTAGACTCTGAGGTCCATTGTGATACCACGGGACCGTAATAGGTTTCCCTACTAGTCCCTGTCGTTAAACCATTTTGAGCTTCTTATAAAACTCCTTAGATGTTGAAATTTGACATCCAACAAATCAGAAAGATCGTACAGCTCCCTAGATCCCAGTGAAGCAAGTCTCTGACCAGAAAGTGCCGGGCAATGGCAAATAAAGTGTTCGATAGTTTCCAACTCCTCTTCATCTATGCAACTTCGGCAAAAGTCATTCGACAGCACATTTAACCGCTCTGCGTGCTTCCCTATAAGACAGTGTCCCGTAATTATAGAAACCACCGTCGAAATCTCTCCTCTTGGAAGCGATATCAGCTCACTTGTGCGCCCCTGATTAAAAGAAGGCCAAATCAGTCGTGTTGTCTCACACGTCCATCCATTTGCCCATCTTTGATTAGTCTCCGTCGCAGAACAATGCCGTAGGTTTTGCTTGCAAGTTTCTAGAGGCATACCAACACATTCCAATTCTGTTGGAACCTGTAAGGTAGTTCCTAGTCTTGCAAGCTCATCGGCTTTGCAATTCCCTGGAATGTCTCTGTGCCCTGGGACCCATATGAGTCGTATGTTAAACTGCTTGGTCATCTCATTTAAAGACGTGCGGCAGTTAAGGGCAGATCTTGTTTTCAGAAACATTGAATCCAGGGACTTGACCGCGGCTTGACTGTCAGTATAAGTAGATGTTGACTGCGGTTGTAGACAAGACATTGCAGCTCAACCAGTCAGCCACTTCTTTTATTGCCAGCATCTCTGCCTGGTAAACACTGCAATGATCTGGCAATCTACGAGCCAGGCTCAACCCAAGCTCTTCCGAATAGACTCCAAAGCCCACTTGTTCGTGCAGCCTCGATCCATCTGTGTAAAAATTTATGGTAGCTCCACTACCCGGAGTATCCCCCATCCAAGGCTCCCTGGATTGTATCATAGTGGTAAAGTGGCGCTCAAAGAGGCTCAAAGAGGGAGCACAGTCCACATTTTGTGGTATTGTTATCTTTTTCAAGATCGCGCTATGGCCACAATCACTGCTCCTCCATTGCAGCGTGCTATTAAGTCGAATTGCCGACGCAGCCGCATACTGCCTACCCAATATGTCCAAGGGTATCAGGTGAAGGAGGATTTCTAATGCAGCCGTAGGTGTAGTACGAAGAGCACCAGTGATGCACATTGACGCCATTCTCTGTACCTTCGTGATAAAGACAAAGTTCGCTTTTGTTTCTAAAGCAGGCCACCAGACAATGATTCCATACAGCAAAATTGGACGCACCACTGCTGTATAGATCCAATGAACGACTTGAGGGCTAAAACCCCATCGTTTTCCAATGACCCTTTTACAGGAATACAAAGCAATCGTTGCTTTTCTCACCCGTTCCTCAATATTACGCCTGAAATTCAGCTTCCTATCTAGAAATGCTCCAAAATACTTGGCTCCATCTGAGAAGGTGATTTCATTACCGTCCAGAGAAATATAATCAAAAGCAGGAATCTTATTTTTCCTTGTAAACAAAACAAGCTCTGTTTTACTAGGATTAACTCCTAGACCACAGTCTCTTGCCCATTTAGACAGATCTTTCAGAGAACCCTGAAGAATGTCCCGCAATGTTGGCAGATGCTTCCGCTTTACCGCTATCGCGACATCGTCAGCATATGCGACAACATGACAACCACGTGCTTCTAGAGATAGTAGCATTGAATTCAGTGCCAGGTTCCAAAGAAGCGGCGAAAGAACACCTCCTTGTGGTGTGCCCCTATTGACAAATCGAGATATGACGGACGCTCCCAATTCAGACGTTATACGTCTATTGGCAAGTAGGTTTTCCACCATTAAAACGATTTCACGCTTTACTCCCAGACCAGACAATGCCAATATTATCGATTCTGGGATGACATTATTAAAAGCCCCCTCAATATCAAGAAAGGACACCATAGTGTACTCCTTTACCGAAAGCGATCTCTCGATGGTACCAACGAGCTCATGAAGAGCTGTTTCCGTTGATCGTCCCTTGATGTATGCATGTTGCTTTGTCGAAAGCAACCTCGGGTCAATCACTCTACGCAAATATGAGTCTATCATTCGTTCCATTGTCTTTAACAAAAAAGAAGACAAACTAATTGGTCTGAAATCCTTCGGAGCTGTGTGGGAACTTTTCCCAGCCTTCGGGATAAATACGACTCTGGTATCCCTCCATTTTAAAGGAATATACGACCAGTTGATGCATGCTGTGTATAGATTATACAGCAACGGGGCTATATAGTCCGACACTTGCTGCAACTCAGCCGGGATTATACCATCAGGTCCCGGGGATTTATAGGGCCTGAAGCTTTTTATCGCCCAGATTAATGTTTATATTATTATTTCCGAAGCAATTTCAGAAGCTTGGGCGTCAGAACGTTCCAAAGCTTGAAACGGCGTCATGGAATTGCCCGGAAAATGCGTGTTTAAAAGGAGATCCAGCGACTCTCCACTGGAGGAAGACCACACCCCATTAGGATCTTTCAGGTATCCCAGGGTGCAAGGAGAAGAAGCCAGAACCTTGCGCAGCCTGGATGCCTCAGAAACGTCTTCTATTTTTCCACAGAAGTTTTTCCAAGAATCACATTTTGCATTTCTGATCATCTTTTTATAACTCTTAAGTTGCAGCCTGTATGCAGACCAGTCCTCGTCCGCTCTTGAAAATTTAGCCTTATTAAAGAGCTTTCTGCAGGAATCTCTGCTCGTCTGCAACTCATTTGACCAACAAGGTGGCTTTTTTCACTCTAGGCTTTGCAGAAGGGCAAGACGCATCCAGGCACCTATTACAAACATTTGTTATATGGTCAACCAGACAGTCAATTTCCGCCAAACTATGCGGTTCAGATAAGGGTACTTCATCCAAAAGCAAAGAAAAAGTCTCCCTATATTTCACCCAGTTTGTTCTCCTCAGATTTCTAGAGACTGTCTCATCCGGGGCACGCTTCCTGAGTAAAAACTCAATGTAGCGATGATCTGAGAAAGAATGCTCTTCCAAAACTCTCCAGTCATCAATTCTATCAGACAATGTATCTGATACAAGTGTTACGTCAAGAACCTCTTGCCGCGTACTTGTAACGAAGGTTGGTTCACTACCCTTGTTACAAATATACAGGTTAGTGCTTAACAAAAACTCCAAAAGTGATTCGCCTCTATCATTTGTGTATGTACTTCCCCATATCGAATGATGTGCATTAGCATCACAACACACTACTAACTGGTGTCCCCTAGATTCAGACTCCCGAATTAGACCGACAACCTTCTCCGGGGGTATTGGCCCCGGATTAGGAAACTACGCAGAGGCGAGCCAAATAGACTTCCCATGTAGTTCTAAGCTAGCCGCCGTAACATCCATATCACTAAAAGTTGATAAAAAGAATATTTTTAAGCCATTTTTCGCCAAGATGCAGGCTCTTGGTGAGCCCTCACCTTTGGCAACCACCAACTTAAACCCAGGGGTCTGCCACCCCGCACCCAGGGCTCTTGGATAAAAACCAAGTCAACTGCTCCTGTCGTCAGGCGCAGCAAGAGTGCAACTGAGGCTGCCTTACAGTGATGGAGGTTTATTTGTAGGAACCGCAACATCTTTTTTTCCACCATCCTTTCCACCACCGTGTTATTGGCTTCATCCTCCGTGTTATCATAGAGGTCGCATTCGTCCCCAGATTCGGTTTCGAATAAGCCAGATGTGTGTCCCATCTGTTCTGAATCGGAGGCAACAGAACTCTCCGAATTCCTCACTGCATGGGCCTCGTCCTGAATGTCACCCATCGTGGCATCAGATTCGGTTTCGAATAAGCCAGATGTGTGTCCCATCTGTTCTGAATCGGAGGCAACAGAACTCTCCGAATTCCTCACTGCATGGGCCTCGTCCTGAATGTCACCCATCGTGGCATCAGCTTTATACATACATACACATCCATTTTTATATATATAGATAGATAGTTTCGTACGCGAGTAACTTTTTTCTCGTGATTGCGTGATTGTTTTGTGATGTCTAAAACAGAAAACGAGTTAGAAAATTGTCATCATATTGAATTTAGAGGGTAATTAAAACCAAATTTTGATTTAAATAAATGTTTATGATTGTTTTTAGGAATTTGAGTTCTTTTTTGTGCAAGAAATCGAAAAAAAAGTTTAAAAAAATTGTGCATTGAAATTGTGCGTGATTCAAAATTCACTCACGCGCCCATCTCTAGTCCAAACTAAGTATTTTATAAATGAAAGGGCTTCCAGAGATGTCCCGTGTTAAAATTTCCAATAACTTTTATTTTTTGATTTTATCATAAAAGTATAAAATAACAGTTATTAAAAACTTTTTGTTCAAACAATTCAAAATAACTTTTATTTTATATTTATTGGAGTAAATAACTGTTATAACAGTTATTTAAAAAAAAATCAATCAAAGTTTATATCTTTAAATCAATGATTGAAGTATAAGATACTAGCTAACTCGCCCGGTACTTCGTTACCGGTTAGCTGAAAAAAAAAAAACTTAATTACTTCAAATTCTTATTAATTTTTAATTAAACATAAAAATTGTTAGATTCGACCTTTAAAATATTATATTTTGAGTAGATTTAAAGTAGCAAAAAATGGTATTTTGGCGAAACGATCTCATAGTTCAAAGTTTCAAGGAACATTACTGCATAAGGAACAATATGTACCAAATTGAAGCGAAAATTCAAAAATTTATTTTCCCAGAATGTAATTTCCGCGAGTGGATAGTAAAGTACCAATTTTAAGTATCTCTACTTTCTCCCTTTTTCCCCATTAGAAGCAGAATTTACATAAAAGTACTTATTTTAGAATGTTATTTCCGCGAAAGGATCGTACAGTCCAAATTTCAAGTATCTAGGACCATTAATTCAGCAGATACAAAATTGCCCTACTTTCACCATTTTCCCCCTTAGAAGCAGAATTTTCTAAAAAAGTGCTTCTTCCAGAATACAGTCCAAACTTCAAGTATCTAGGACAATTAGTTCAGCAGATAAAATATAGTTCAAAATTCAAGTATCTAGGACCATTAGTTCAGCAGATACAAAATTGCCCTACTTTCCCCCTTTTCCACCTATAAAACAAAATTTTCAAAAAAGTACTTCTTTCAGATTGTTTTTTCCACGAGAGGATCGTACACTCCAAATTTCAAGTATGTAGGACTATTAGTTCAGCAGATTCAAAATTGCCCTACTTTCTCCCTTCCCCCCCGTAGAATTAAAAAGAAAGTACTTCTTTCCCCTAATTTCCCCCTTTTTCCACGTAGAAGCGAAATTTTCAAAAAAGTACTTCTATTAGAATGTTGTTTCCGCAAGAGGATTCAAATTTCAAATTTTCCCTACTTTCCCTCTTTTTCCCCCATAGAAGCAGATTTTACAAAAAAAGTACTTCTTCCAGAATGTTATTTCCGCGAGAGGATCGTACAGTCCAAACTTCAATGTCTAGGACCATTAGTTCATCAGATACAAAATTACCCTTCTTTCCCCCTTTAAAAAGTAATTTTCAAAAAAGTACTTCTTTCAATATGTTATTTCCGCGAGATGATTTTATATTGCAAATGTCATGTTTTTAAGACCATTAGTTTAAAATTTACCAAATTGCCCTATTTTCCCCCTCTTGACCCTCCTTTAAACCAAAATTTTCAAAAAGTGTATTTTTCAAAAAAACATTTCCGGGAGAGGATCAAAACTTTAAGTTTTAGTTCAGAAGATACCAAATTGCCCTATTTTCCACCTTCTACTTTTTTCAAGATGTTTTTTTGCGAGATGATCCTAGAGCTCAAATTTCAAGTTTTGGAACCATTTTTTATTTCCCCCCCTTTCCCACCGTGGAGGAGGAATTTTTCAAACAATATTTTTTTCGGAATGTTGTTTCCGCGACAGGATCCTAAAGACCAAACTTCACGTTTCTGGGACCATTTGTTCAGAAGATAAAAAATTTACAAATTTTCCCTATATGCCCCTTTTCCCACCCTTAGAGGCGGAATTTTCAAAAAATTTTGTTTTCCGCATGTTAATTCCGCGAGAGGATCCTAGAGTCCAAATTTAAAGTTTCTGGGACCATTTGTCCAGAAGATAAAAAATGTACCAATTTGCTCTATTTTCCCCACCTTGGAGGCGGAATTTTCAAAAAAAAATATTTTTTTAGTTTTTTTTCGCGAGAGGAGCATAGAGTCCAAATTTCAAGTTTCTAAAACTATTAGTTCAAAAGATACAAAATCCCCCTTTTTCCCCTTAGAAGTGGAATTTTTAAAAAAGTTCTTTAAGTATGTTATTTTTGCGAAAGGATCGTTCAGTTCAAATTTCAAGAATCTAGGACCATTAGCTCAGCAGATTCAAAATTGCCCTTCTTTCCCCTTTTTCCCCCAGAATTTTGAAAAGTACTTTCTTAAGAATGTTATTTCCGCGAGAGGATCGTTCAGCCAAATTTCAAGTATCTAGAACCATTAGTTCAGCAGATACAAAATTGCCCTACCCGTTTTCCCCCTTGAAATCGGAATTTTCAAGAAAAGTACTTCTTTCAGAATGTTAATTCCAAGAGAGAGGATCGTGCAGTCTAAATTTCAAGTATCTAGGAGCAATAGTTCAGCAGATACAAAATTGCCCAACTTTCCACCTTTTCCCCCTTAGAAGCTGAACTATCAAAAAAGTACTTATTTTAGAATGTAATTTCCGCAAGAGGATCGTACAGTTCAAATTTCAAGTATCTAGGATCATTAGTTCACCATTTCCCCCTTTAGAAGGAGAACTTTCAAAAAAGTACTTCTTCTAGAATGTTCTTTCCGCGAGAGGATCGTACAGTCTAAACTTCAAGTAGGACTATTAGTTCAGCAGATTCAAAATTGCCCTACTTTCTCCCTTTTCCCCCGTAGAAGCAGAATTTAAAAAAAAGTACTTCTTTTAGAATGTTATATCCGCCAGAGGATCGTACAGTTAAATTTTAAGTATCGAGGACCATTAGTTCAGCAAATACAAAATTGCCCTACCTTCCCATTTTCCCCCCATAAAAGTAGAGTTTTCAAAAAAGTACTTCCTTGAGAATGTAATTTCCGCGAGAGGTTCGTACAGTCCAAATTTCAAGTAAATTGGCCTACTTTCCCCCTTTTTCCCCCTTAAAAGAAGAATTTTAAAAAAAGTATATCTTTCCGAATGTTATTTCCGCGGGAGGATCGTACAGTCCAATTTTCAAGTATCTAGGACCATTAGTTCAGCAGATTCAAAATTGCTTTATTTGCCTCCTTAAAAGAGGAATTTTTAAAAAAGTATTCCTTTCCGAATGTTATTTCCGCGGGAGGATCGTACAGTCCAATTTTCAAGTATCTAGGACCATTACTTTAGCATATACAAAATTGCACTACTTCCTCCTTTCTCCCCCTTAAAAACGAAATTTTCAAAAAAAGTACTTCTTTTAGAATGTTATTGCCGCGACATGATCCCATATTCCAAATGTCATGTTTCTAAGACCATTAGTTTAAAGTTTAGCAAATTGCCCTATTTTCCCGCTTTTGGGCCTCCTTAAAACCAAAATTCTCAAAAAAGTATATTTTTCAAAAAATAATTTCCGCGAGAGCATCCAGATTCAAAATTTCAAGTTTGTTCAGAAGATACAAAATTACCCTACTACACCCCTTCTACCCCACACCCTTATAAAAGGATTTCACAAAATATTACTTTTTACAAAATGCTTTTCCGCGAGAGGATCATAGAGTTAAAATTTCAAGTTTCTGGGACCATTCGTTTAGCAAATACGAAATTGCCCTTCCTTCCCAATTTTTCCCCCTTTAAAAACGAATTTTCAAAAAAGTACTTCTTTTAGAATGTTATTTTCGGGATAGGATTGTACAGTTCAAATTTTAAGTATATAGGACCATTAGTTCAGCAGATACAAAATTGCCCTACTTTCCCCCTTTTTGCCGTAGAAGCGGAATTTTTAAAAAAGTTTTTCTTTAACAATGTTAGTTCAGCAGATACAAAATTGCCCTACTTTTCCCCTTTTTCCCCGTAGAAGCGTAATTTTTAAAAAAGTTTTTATTTAACAATGTTATTTCCGCGAGAGGATAGTACAGTTGAAATTTCAAGTATCTAGGACCATGAATTCAGCAGATTCAAAATTACCCCACTCACCGCCTTTTCCCCCCGGAATTTTCAAAAAGTACTTCCTTTAGAATATTATTTCCGCGAGAGGATTGTAAAGTTCAAATTTCAAGTATCTAGGACCATTAGTTCAGCAGATACAAAATTGCCCTACTTTCCCCCTTTTTCTCATTAGAAGCGGAATTTTTGAAAAAGTTCTTCTTTAAGAATGTTATTTTCGCGAAAGGATCGTACAGTTTAAATTTCAAGTATTGAGGACCATTAGTTCAGCAGATTCAAAATTGCCCTACTTTCCCGATTTTCCCCCAGAATTTTGAAAAAGTACTTCCTTTAGAATGTTATTTCCGTGAGAGAATCGTTCACTCCAAACTTCAAGTATCGAGGACCATATTTTCAGCAGATACAAAATTGCCCTACCTTTCCCTTTTTCCCCCTTTAAAGCTAAGTAAGTTGTTCACCGGTGAAAAAAAATGTTTCGAAACATCAATTAATTTGTAGCGAAAATTTGACAGTCATATGTTTGGTTATGTTTTGCGCGTCAGAATACATAAAATAACTTTAAATAATATTTTTTTGGTAATTTATGTGATATAATTAATGTTTACAGTCCCAAACACTTATAATTACTACATTTTACATCTGAATGTTAAATTTCACCGCTTTTTAAATGGTCTGTACAATTTAAAAAAATGTTGCTTATAGTGTTGATGCGTATTGATGCAACATATACCGGGTTATTTTGCCGGTTTTTCACCAGTGAACAGAATACCTCTTCAGCGAAATTTTTACGCTTTTGTAAAGCCAGTGTGAAATTTATGTTTTTTTTATATGGAGTTTGACAGATTTTCACGTGAAAACCGAGCAACTTACCCACCTTAAAGCGGAATTTTCAAAAAAGTACTTTTTTCAGAATGTTATTTCCGCGAGAGGATCGTGCAGTCCACGCGAGAGGATACAGCAGATACAAACTGGAATTTTCAAAAAGTACTTCTTTCAGAAAGTTATTTCCGCGAGAAGATCGTACAGTCCAAATTTTAAGGATCTACGACCATTAGTTCAGCTGACACAAAATTACCCTACTTTCCCCCTTTTTCCCCCTTAGCGAAATTTTCAAAATAGAACTTTCTTCACAATGTTATTTCCGCGAAGGATCCCATAGTCAAAATTTTTAAGTTAGTTCAGAACATACAAAGTGTACCAAATTGTCCTATTATCCCCCTTTTTACCACCCTAGAAGCGGAATTTGAAAAAAAACTTTGTTTCGGAATGTTTTTTCCGCGAGAGGATCTTATAGTCCAAACTTTAAGTTTCTAGGACCATTAGTTCAGAAAAAAGAAAATGTACCAAATTGCTCAATTTTCCCCCTTTTCCCCTTCTTAGAAGTGCCTTTTTAAAAAAGTACTTTCTTCAGAATATTATTTCCGCGAGGGGATCCTATAGTCCAAATTTCAGGTTTCTGGTACCATTAGTTCAAAATTTGAATAAAAAAATTTCAAAAAATACTTTTTTCAGAACATAATTTCCGCGAGAGGATCATATAGTCCAAATTTTTAAGTTTCTAGGACCATTAGTTCAGAAGATACAAAATGTACCAAATTATCCTACTTTCTCCCTTTCAACCCTCTAGAATCAGAATTAAAAAAAAAAACTTTGTTTCAGAATGTTTTTTCCGTTAGAGGATCTCACAATCCAAACTTTAAGTTTCTAGGACCATTAGGTCAAAAGATAGAACATGTAGCAAATTGCCCTTTTTTCCCCATTTCCCCTTCTTATTTTTTTTTTTTTAAATACTTTCTTTAGAGTATTATTTCCGCGAAAGGATCCTGTAGTCCAAATTTTAGGTTACTGGGGCCATTAGTTCAGAAGACCGAAATGTTTAAAATTGTCCTATTTCCCCCTAAATTTAAGTGATTAAATCAATAAATTCCCAAAAATAAATGAGAAAAAAAATGAGTAAAAAATTGGAGTCAAAAAATTAAGCGAAAAAAATTTTGAGTAAAAAAATTGAGTAAAAAAAATTTGGGTGAAACACCTTCTAAGTAAAAAATTTAAGTAAAACAAGTGAGAGTGTTAAATTCGGCTGTGCCGAATCTTTTATACCCTCCAAAATGTAAAAAAATATAAAAAAAAATCCAGGGGCGTCTTTTTTTGGGGGGGGGGGGGTTGGTGGGAGACGTTAGTTGGCACCTTCCCCTTGCGATTTTGAACTTCATCTGAGATAAGAATGTTGCATTTGCTTAGCAAAAGTACAAAAAACCCTGCAAAAAATGCGGTTTTTCTTGGGTTGGTTTAGTTCTCCAAGGGGGAACTTTTTTCCCCTTGGTCCGATTTTGCCCATTTCCGAACTTAACCTGCCTAGGAATATAAGACATATTCGTGCCAAACTTCGGAAATCTAGCTCTTTTATTTTGGACTGTATCGTGTCCTCTACAGACGGACAGACGGACAGACGGACAGACGGACAGACGGACAGACGGACGGACGGACGGACGGACATCGCTAGAATGTCTTAGAATCGATCACTGATCAATAATATATATACTTTATGGGGTCCTAGACCGATATTTCGATGCGTTACACACGGAATGACAAAGTGAGTATACCCCCTTACTGTGGTTGGAGGGTATAAAAATTGAGTAAAAAAACTGAAGAATAAAATACAATTGAGTGAAAAAAATTTCGAGTAAAAAAAAATTGTAAAAAAAAATTTTCAGTGAAAAAAAATTTGAGTAAAAAAAAATCTTGAGTGAAAAAAAAAAATTTGAGTGAAAAATAATTTTGAGTAAAAAAAAATTTTGAGTGAAAAAAAATTTTGAGTAAAAAAAAAATTTGAGTGAAAAAAAATTTGTAAAAAAAAAAATTTTTAAAAAAAAAAATTTCCAAAAAATTTTGAGTGAAAAAAAAAATTTTGAGTGAAAAAAAATTTTGAGTGAAAAAAATTTTGAGTGAAAAAATTTTAGTAAAAAAATGTCTTTTCCCCGAGAGGATACTATAGTTCAAATATGTAGTTTCTAGGACCATTAGTTCAAAATTCACCAAATTGCCCTATTTTCCCCCTTTTTGTCCCCCTTAAAACCGGAATTTTCAAAAAAGTACTTTTTTCAAAATGTTATTTCCGCGAGAGTATCCTATATTCAAAATTTCAAGATTGTAGGACCATTAGTTCAGAAGATACAAAATGTACCAACTTGCCCTATTTTCCCCCTCCCCCCCCCCCCCCTAAGAAACGGAATTTTCAAAATATTACTTTTTCCAAAATGTTATTTCCGCGAGAGGGTGCTAGACTTCAAATTTCAAGTTTCTGGGACCATTTGTTTAGAATATAAAAAATGTACCAATTTGCCCTATTTTCCCCTTTTTCCCCCTTGGAGGCGGAATTTTCCAAAAATATTTTTTTCGAAATTTTATTTCCGCGAGAGGATCATAGAGTTCAAATTTGAAGTTTCTAGGACTATTAGTTCAAAAGATACAAAATCCCCCAAAGGGCCCTATTTTCCCCCTTTTGCAACCCTTAGAATCGGAATTTCCAAAAATCCCTTCTTAGTGGGTGGTTTTGTCGGGAGCCGAACCTACATTCCAAATTTCAAGTCTCTAGCTTCAGCGGTTTGGGCTGGGCGATGATTATTGCCAATCAGTCAGTCAGTCAGTAAGTCAGTCAGTCACCACACTCTTTTATATGTATATATAGATTAATAGGATTCTTTTGCATGAGTTTAGTTTAGTTTTATTTTAAAAACTCAAGTTTTTTAAGGCTCAAGGAGTTTTTGATAAAGTTATAAAAAAAAAATTTTATTACTGTTATTTGGACAGATATTTGTATAAATCATTTCAAAAATAATTTTTGGACAGTTAAATTTGATTTTTTTCAATAAATCTTATAACTGTTAACACTCACTTGTTTCTTTTGCCCCGTTTTGTACAAAAATATTGGTGGATATTTTTTTACTAACAATAAGCAAAAAATATTCATTGAATACTAAAGTTCTATTAAAAAAAAATTTAAAAAGTAGAGAAAAAAATCAGGTTTCTGTTATTTTACAAAATCGTAATTTTTTGTCAAAAATCGTCATTTTGCTATTTTTAAGAGTAAAAATCGTCAAAATGCAGAGAAATCGTCAAATCTGGCAACAGTGGTGGTCATAAAAATATCACAAAACCTATTACGAACAATTTTATTAATTTAATATCACGGAGATACAGTGAGCGTCAAAAGAAAGTGTACAGGTCTAAAATATATGTAATTCCTTAGCGAAAAAGTTGACAATAAAACCCCTTATTATTATCGATCGACTGTCATTTAAAAACATGCTATAAAGGAATTTTTCCAAGCTTTAATCTAAGCTTGATAGCGTCCAGATTAAGCAAATATTAAATGAGGTACAGGGGTCGAGCTGAAAAATTTAATTATCTGTAGACATTTTTTAGAAAAATTAAAAAAAATATTTTTAGGTTGATTTTTTTTAAGTTCAAACATAAAAAATTTAAAAAATAGTACAATGGTTTAAATTCAGTTATCAACTCATTTTTCCAATGACCCAAACAAAAACCAAAATTTTTTTAATGGAGTAAAAAAATATGCATTTTTTTGACCTCCAATTATTTTGACCACCAATTTTTTGTAAACAAAGAAAATTTTTAATTATTTTCATATCTCTTTACTATACACTTAGATGTTCTTAAATTAGTAAACAATGATATCTTTTCTTTGTTTACAAAAATTTGGGTGTGAAAAGAATTGGAGGTAAAAAAAAAGCATATTTTTTTACTGCATTTAAAAAATTTTGATTTTTGTTTGAGTCGTTGCAAAAATGAGTGGATAACTGAATTTAAACTATTGTACTATTTTTTAAATTTTTAATGTTTGAACTTGAAAAACATCAAATGAGAAATATTTTTTAAAAATTTTCTAAAAACAGTCCACAAAAATTTTCAATTTCCAGCGCGACCCCCGTATCTCATTTAATATTTGCTCAATCTGGACGCTATTAAGCTTAAATTAAAGCTTGGAAAATTTCCTTTATAACGTGTTTTTAAATGATAGTCGATTCATAATAATAAGGGGTTTTATTGTCATCTTTGTCGTTAACGAATTACATCAATTTAAGACCTGTACACTTTCTGTTGACACGTCCACACTTGTCAACAGTTGAACGAATACATACATGGATCGGCTTTAATTGATTCCAAGATTGTTGACTTTAAGGCTCATCTTGGAAAAATGTTTTGGAATAGGCACTAAAGTTTTTTCAAAAAATTTTAAGTTTTTTTTTTAAATTTGATTTTTCCGCTCATCAGATCATTTGGAATGTGAGACAAACGTGGATCGTCTCTAATTAATCCCAAGATTAACAAGTATAAGCATCCACTTGAAGAAATATCTTGAAGCCCTTCAATTGGCACTAATGGCGTTTTCTTTTCTGGAAAAAAAATGTCGCACTTTCTGCACTTTTTTTTCTTTAATGACTCTTTGTGCACAGTTATGTACAGTAAATATAGACATGTTTGGTACCAAAATAAAGATATTGTCGGGTTCTATCTAACTGTTAATAATAAAATCTCGAAACACGATTATTTCATTCAATAAAATATCAAAAACTCATAAATTTTTACATTTATCGGATCAGCTCAAAAACTGAGTATTGTTTTAAAATGCTTGATATTGCATTTGATATGTGTATATTTACTGTACATAACTGTGCACAAAGAGTCATTAAAGAAAAACAATTGCAGAAAGTGCGACATTTTTTTCCAGAAAAGAAAACGCCATAACTTTTTTTTATTAAATTTGAAATTTTTTATAAAATTTGATTTCTTAGTTCCTCCGATCATTTGGAATATGAGACATACATGGATCGGCTCTAAATGACTCCAAAATTAATAACTATGAACCTTACTATAGGCACTAAGGTTTTTTCGTTGAACTTTAAATTTTTATAAAATTTGATTTCTCAGCTCCTCCGATCATTTGGAATATAAGACATACATAGATAGGCTCTAATTGACTTCAAGATGGTTTACCATAAGCCTCATCTTGAAGCCCTACAATATGCACAAAAGTTTTTTAAAAAATTTAAAATTTTTATTTCTCAGCTCCTCCGATCATTTGGAATAAGAGACACACATGGATCGGCTCTAAGATTATTTACTATAAGCCTCATCTTGGAGAAATGTCTTGAAGACCTATGTACATTAGGCATACATGGGTTGGTTCTAATTAAAATGCCTTGGAGCCCTACAGTAGGCACTTAAGTTTTTAAAATATTAATTTTTTTTTTTTTGGGTTTTGAATTTAGTTGGCCAGTGATTACACTATATTGCCAGCGCGATCTATCCTGGTATTAACAACCAAGGTATGGATCTATCAAAAAATGTGTTTGAACGTCGAGTTATAATTCGATCTCCTCCAGTTTCGATATTTATTGGACAAGTTATGGTAACACCAAAAACTTATCCAAATAATTTATTTTTACGTCCAATTTATGTATAAGGTTTTATACATAAAAGAGTATGGTTCACCACCAGAAGTTTTATGGTCTCCACCAGAGTATATTGGTCTCCACCAAATATCATAAAGATGTGTATAAACGTCCAAAATGTTGTAAAAACAACGTGTTTTATTTTTTATCCAATTTGTGTATTTTCGTCCAAAGTATAAGCCAATTACAAAATGTAAAATATTAATTAAAAATTTAGTTTAAATTATTCTGTTGGTAAAAAGCGTAGATTAACTCAAATCGTTTAGTTGCATTTTCCTCGCTTAATCAAAAAGCACTAGAGTTGGCAAAAAAATTGATAACAGTGTTTGCTATTTGAAATTAATAGTCTATTTAATTATGTCATTCTATTCGTTTGCTGTGTATTCATCGTTTCATGTTTGCTGTTTCGCAAAAATTGTAGTGTTCTCTTTTTCGAGAGATTGTATCTTTTTGTTGTTGTATTTTTTTCTTGGTTTGGTGTGTTATTTCGTCTTTTTGCAAAAAAAAATTAATGTCTTCTGCTTTCGTTTTCATTTGGTAATTTCCCGTTATTATACATTGAAATTAGAAACGGAATGACAAATTTGTATTACTGTTTCTTTCTTAAGCTTTCTCTTTTTAATACCAATTAATTGGGGCCTTTTTTCTGTTAGAATTTTTTAAAGTTCGTTTCTATTCAAATTTGTCATTCGTTGATAATACTGCGTTTTGAACTGTTAAAATTTTGTAAAGACCATTAAACATTTATTTAGAAAAACTTGAAACTAAGATGGGCTCTAAAAAATTCAAAAAGTGTGGTTATACTGCTAATGAAAAAAAAAACAATGAGTAACTACAATGAAAAAATTTAATTATATTATATAATGAATTTGTAGACTCACTTAATGAAAAAAATAACAAAAAAGTCTGAAAAACAAAAATAAAATTCTTTAGAAATAAACTATGAAGAACATGTTGGCATAATCGCACAAGAAATGGAAAAAGCTTAAGAGAGAATTGTGTGTCGCTTTTTTAAAAGGGTTGTTATTTGCAAATTCAATTGAAAATATAGAAAAGGAAGAAGAAAACATTCCAAATTAATCCATGAATAACCGTAACAGCGAAAATGAAACGAGTTCAGCAAATACAACAAACTCGGAAGGAACGTCAAGCTTTAAAAGTGAAGGCAGCTCAAATACTTCAAGTGCTGAAAGTGACTTAGTTCTACAAGTGAGTCAAGTTCAAAAATTGGACCATGTTCTAAAATTGACTCAAGTACAGAGAGTGAGTCAAGCTTAGATTCTGACAAAAGGGCCGAATATGAAACAACACAAACTTCTTCAATCGATAGTGAAGTTGATCTTCAAAACATTTCTGACAAAATGTAAACATACAAAATTATGAAATAAAAGTCAAAAATTTCTTAAACTACCTACATATATAGCTAAGAAACGACTGCCGAAGCAAATCGGAAAGTAATAAGATCTTCTGACGAAAATGAAATTTTTGGAAAATTTTCCATTAAAGATGGAGAGTTCAGTCTTGGTAATGACGAATATAAAAATGCATTGGAGCCAGATCTCGAAATACCACCTGCAATGAAATTTTATGATGTGGTTCGAGAAAAATACAAACAAATAAACGTTTGCTTTTTGAATTTAAAAAAATACTACCAGGCTAAGAAAAATTTACACTTTTTACGCATACTGTGCTTTTAGTGATTATTGCAAATTTAAATTTGTATTAAAAAAAATAGAAAAACAGTCAAAGTATGCTGTAATAAAAATTTTTTATGCTATCCCGAAACCAAATTAATAAAATCACAACAAAGAGGTATAAAAAGAATTGTAAGCTGAATTACGCCACAAATCTTCCATTTAGCAATATAATGAACAATATTTGAAAAAACCTATAGAGTTGCATGATCTTGGTAATCCTGCTGAGGAAGTGAGTGCTTGTAGAAAAATTCGAAGTCAGGTTCTGTCGCGTTTAGAGAAACATGAGAATCCTATAAAAGACATGATTTTTATGTAAAGAAGTGATTACCAAGAGTACGTTTAAAAAGTGTCCAGTCCCAGCAATTTTTATGTGGTCACTAGACGCAAGTCGTGCTGGCATAAAAATGTAAAGTTTTAAAAATGAGCAGAAACACACTATTTTTTGACTGCACAAGTTCATTAGTGCGAAAACAAAACGTAAAAAAGAGTTTTGTATTATGCGATGATTGCCAATTGCTACACTTAAAATATCACTCTGTTAAATTACAGAGATACTCTGCTGAGCCAGCAGAAAATACCATATATTTCCAACCGGCAAGATTTTTTGTTATTTTGCGAAAAAATTCTGTAAATGATTTTGATAAAAAAACTGTAAATTTACAGAATTATCTGTAAAATGTTGATAAAAGCGACCAGAATTTTTCCAAAAAAATTCTGAAAATTTACAAAGTTTAAGTTGAATGCATTTTATGAGTGGCAATTTTACAAAAAAAAACTGTAAATTTACAAAGTTTTAGTTAAATCCATTTTATAACTAAACAATTTTACAAAAAAACTAAATTTGCAAAGTTTTAGTTAAATGACCAGAAACTTATCAAAAAAACTGAAGACTTACCACGATTTTTTTTTTTTTTTTTTTTTTTTTTTTTTCGTTCAACTGTTGACGAGTGTGGACGTGTTTTATTTTAACTCCGTGCTATAAATTGAATTACTAAAATTGTTCGTAATAGGTTTGTTCGTAATAGGTATTTTTGTGATATTTTCATTACCACATCAAGGAAAATGAAAATATGGACACAAATGATACCGATTTAGTTCGAGGCTCTGCCTCACCGACTGGTGCTGGTCCTAGCACTGGTCTTAGGGTTGCGACCTTGAAGTCCGGCCTTGATTCTGGTAGGGGTGCTCAGCCTAATATTGGTGGTAAAAAGAAAAAGAAACTTAAGCCATCAAAGGTCAGGCACAACCAGAGAAGGCTTTGTTTGAAAATAATTAACAGACTAAGCCAACTCGATGGAACGAAGCTCTCCGAACGTGAGAGGGCGTCGCTATCATGGGCGAAAGGAGTCATTGAAGAACAGGACAAACTTTCGGCAATGCGCGCATCTGACAAACAGAGCGCTGTTTCGGCCTCGTCATCGAAGTCTGGTAAAAGGTTGCGCTCGCCCGACGAGAAACCTTTACCTAAAAGATCTAAGGTGACCGGTAACGTCTGGACTCAGTCTTTTAGTGAAGTGGTGAAAGGTAACTTCGTTAGGGCTGTGATAAATAGGCAAAATGGGGATTGTAGTATTCCAAGGGACAAGTGGAGTTTAGTTGAAACTAAACTAAATGAAATCTACTATAGGCTTCTTGAGAGTATGCCTGATTTTCTCCCTACTACTGTCAACGCAGGTTGGTATCAGGGGCGAGTAAAACTCGTTGCTTTTGGAAACGAAAGATCCGCAGCCGTGTTTAAGGTTGCCATTAGCCAAGTGGGAGAGTTATGGCCTGGAGCCAGACTGGACGTTGTGGAAAAACATGATATCCCCTCGCAACCCAGAGCTCATGCATGGATCCCAATGGCTACAAGTGACACTGCGGTGATTCTAAAGATGATAAAAGTCTGCAATCCTGACCTTCCAACTCAGAATTGGCAAATTGCCAGATTGGGTGAGATGGAGGGCGCTCGTCGTCAAGCAGTGGTCTTGGTTAATGAGGAATCGCTTCCGCTTTTAGCCAGGACTGACGGCATTATTAGATTTGGCTTTTTTCATATAAGAGTCAATGTCTACAAGGGCGACCAGAAGCCTATTTTGGAAGCAGACAAGCCAGTGGCAGAGTCGGCTGGGGAGGAGAATCTGGAAAAGGTTGATATTCAGCTGACCGATTCTAGGCTGATGGGAGATGCATCTGGCATTTTCGAAACCGAATCTGGTAACGAATGCGACCTCTGTGATGGCACGGAGGATAAAGCTGATGCCACTATGGGTGACATTCAGGACGAGGCCCATGCAGTGAGGAATTCGGAGAGTTCTGTTGCCTCCGATTCAGAACAGATGGGACACATATCTGGCTTATTCGAAACCGAATCTGGGGACGAATGCGACCTCTATGATAACACGGAGGATGAAGCCAATAACACGGTGGTGGAAAGGATGGTGGAAAAAAAGCAAGATGTTGCGGTTCTTACAAATAAACCTCCATCACTGTAAGGCAGCCTCAGCTGCACTATTGCTGCGCCTGACGACAGGAGCAGTTGACTTGGTTTTTATCCAAGAGCCCTGGGTGCGGGGTGGCAGGGTTTGCGGATTGAAGACCCCTGGGTTTAAGTTGATGGTTGCCAAAGGTGAGGGCTCACCAAGAGCCTGCATCTTGGCGAAAAATGGCTTAAATATATTCTTTTTATCAACTTTTAGTGATATGGATGTTACAGCGGCTAGCTTAGAGCTTCATGGGAAATCTATTTGGCTCGCCTCTGCGTATTTTCCTAATCCGGGGCCAATACCCCCGGAGAAGGTTGGCGGTCTGATTCGGGAGTCTGAATCTAGGGGACACCAGTTACTAGTGTGCTGTGATGCTAATGCACATCATTCGATATGGGGTAGTACAGACACAAATGATAGAGGCGAATCACTTTTGGAGTTTTTGTTAAGCACTAACCTGTATATTTGTAACAAGGGTAGTGAACCAACTTTCGTTACAAGTACGCGGCAAGAGGTTCTTGACGTAACACTTGTATCAGATACATTGTCTGATAGAATTGATGACTGGAGAGTTTTGGAAGAGCATTCTTTCTCAGATCATCGCTACATTGAGTTTTTACTCAGGGAGCGTGCCCCGGTTGAGACAGTCTCTAGAAATCTGAGAAGAACAAACTGGGTGAAATATAGGGAGACTTTTTCTTTGCTTTTGGATGAAGTACCCCTATCTGAACCGCATAGTTTAGCGGAAATTGACTGTCTGGTTGACCATATAACAAATGTTTGTAATAGGTGCCTGGATGCGTCTTGCCCTTCTGCAAAGCCTAGAGGGAAAAAAAAGCCACCTTGGTGGTCAAATGAGTTGCAGACGAGCAGAGATTCCTGCAGAAAGCTCTTTAATAAGGCTAAATTTTCAAGAGCGGACGAGGACTGGTCTGCATACAGGCTGCAACTTAAGAGTTATAAAAAGATGATCAGAAATGCAAAATGTGATTCTTGGAAAAACTTCTGTGGAAACATAGAAGACGTTTCTGAGGCATCCAGGCTGCGCAAGGTTCTGGCTTCTTCTCCTTGCACCCTAGGATACCTGAAAGATCCTAATGGGGTGTGGTCTTCCTCCAGTGGAGAGTCGCTGGATCTCCTTTTAAACACGCATTTTCCGGGCAATTCCATGACGCCGTTTCAAGCTTTGGAACGTTCTGACGCCCAAGCATCTGAAATTGCTTCGGAAATAATAAATATGCCAACATTAATCTGGGCGATAAAAAGCTTCAGGCCCTATAAATCCCCGGGACCTGATGGTATAATCCCGGCTGAGTTGCAGCAAGTGTTGGACTATATAGCCCCGTTGCTGTATAATCTATACACAGCATGCATCAACTGGTCGTATATTCCTTTAAAATGGAGGGATACCAGAGTCGTATTTATCCCGAAGGCTGGGAAAAGTTCCCACACAGCTCCGAAGGATTTCAGACCAATTAGTCTGTCTTCTTTTTTGTTAAAGACAATGGAACGAATGATAGACTCATATTTGCGTAGAGTGATTGACCCGAGGTTGCTTTCGACAAAGCAACATGCATACAGCAAGGGACGATCAACGGAAACAGCTCTTCATGAGCTCGTTGGTACCATCGAGAGATCGCTTTCGGTAAAGGAGTACACTATGGTGGCCTTTCTTGATATTGAGGGGGCTTTTAATAATGTCATTCCAGAATCGATAATATTGGCATTGTCTGGTCTGGGAGTAAAGCGTGAAATCGTTTTAATGGTGGAAAACCTACTTGCCAATAGACGTATAACGTCTGAATTGGGAGCGTCCGTCATATCTCGATTTGTCAATAGGGGCACACCACAAGGAGGTGTTCTTTCGCCGCTTCTTTGGAACCTGGCACTGAATTCAATGCTACTATCTCTAGAAGCACGTGGTTGTCATGTTATCGCATATGCTGACGATGTCGCGATAGCGGTAAAGGGGAAGCATCTGCCAACATTGCGGGACATTCTTCAGGGTTCTCTGAAAGATCTGTCTAAATGGGCAAGAGACTGTGGTCTAGGAGTTAATCCTAGTAAAACAGAGCTTGTTTCGTTTACAAGGAAAAATAAGATTCCTGCTTTTGATCCTATTTCTCTGGACGGTACTGAAATCACCTTCTCAGATGGAGCCAAGTATCTTGGAGTATTTCTAGATAGGAAGCTGAATTTCAGGCGTAATATTGAGGAACGGGTGAGAAAAGCAACGATTGCTTTGTATTCCTGTAAAAGGGCCATTGGAAAACGATGGGGTTTTAGCCCTCAAGTCGTTCATTGGATCTATACAGCAGTGGTGCGTCCAATTTTGCTGTATGGAATCATTGTCTGGTGGCCTGCTTTGGAAACAAAAGCGAACTTTGTCTTTATCACGAAGGTACAGAGAATGGCGTCAATGTGCATCACTGGTGCTCTTCGTACTACACCTACGGCTGCATTAGAAATCCTCCTTCACCTGATACCCTTGGACATATTGGGTAGGCAGTATGCGGCTGCGTCGGCAATTCGACTTAATAGCACGCTGCAATGGAGGAGCAGTGATTGTGGCCATAGCGCGATCTTGAAAAAGATAACAATACCACAAAATGTGGACTGTGCTCCCTCTTTGAGCCTCTTTGAGCGCCACTTTACCACTATGATACCATCCAGGGAGTCTTGGATGGGGGATACTCCGGGTAGTGGAGCTACAATAAATTTTTACACAGATGGATCGAGGCTGCACGAACAAGTGGGCTTTGGAGTCTATTCGGAAGAGCTTGGGTTGAGCCTGGCTCGTAGATTGCCAGATCATTGCAGTGTTTACCAGGCAGAGATGCTGGCAATAAAAGAAGTGGCTGACTGGTTGAGCTGCAATGTCTTGTCTACAACCGCAGTCAACATCTATACTGACAGTCAAGCCGCGGTCAAGTCCCTGGATTCAATGTTTCTGAAAACAAGATCTGCCCTTAACTGCCGCACGTCTTTAAATGAGATGGCCAAGCAGTTTAACATACGACTCATATGGGTCCCAGGGCACAGAGACATTCCAGGGAATTGCAAAGCCGATGAGCTTGCAAGACTAGGAACTACCTTACAGGTTCCAACAGAATTGGAATGTGTTGGTATGCCTCTAGAAACTTGCAAGCAAAACCTACGGCTTTGTTCTGCGACGGAGACTAATCAAAGATGGGCAAATGGATGGACGTGTGAGACAACACGACTGATTTGGCCTTCTCTTAATCAGGGGCGCACAAGTGAGCTGATATCGCTTCCAAGAGGAGAGATTTCGACGGTGGTTTCTATAATAACCGGACACTGTCTTATAGGGAAGCACGCAGAGCGGTTAAATGTGCCGTCGAATGACTTTTGCCGAAGTTGCATGGATGAAGAGGAGTTGGAAACTATCGAACACTTTATTTGCCATTGCCCGGCACTTTCTGGTCAGAGACTTGCTTCACTGGGATCTAGGGAGCTGTACGATCTTTCTGATTTGTTGGATGTCAAAATTCAACATCTAAGGAGTTTTATAAGAAGCTCAAAATGGTTTAACGACAGGGACTAGTAGGGAAACCTATTACGGTCCCGTGGTATCACAATGGACCTCAGAGTCTACGTGTGTTGACGTAAAACGTCAGCAGCCACTTACAACCTAACCTAACCTAACCTACCACGATTTTTGTTAAATTTATTTGATTTCAAACTTGAACACATAAAATAATTGGGAACAAAAAAACAACATACACATTTATAATAAAAAAAAACTTCTTAAAGTTGTCATTCCAACGGCGTTTTTAATTTTGTTTAACTTTGCGTGCATTAACTCCAGAACTTCTCTGCTTCAAAAACATTAAGTCTGACAAGCCACTAAAACTATTCTTTGCGCATTACGAATATTTTAAATAATTAAAGCTCAAATATTTAGTGACGCATTTAAGCGGTAAATGTTCACCGAGGTTTTTATAAATTAATAAATGACGATTTGAGCAGGGGCTATTTATAATTGTGTTTCCTGTTGGTACTTTTATAAACATAGAGAAAAACCTAAAATTTAAATAAGCCTGATTAAATGCATTTCCCACTTTAATGGTGCGCACGCGCAACGTTATATTTTAATTTCTTGTTTAAATTCACTTTTTACGTGGCAACTATAAGAATTCTTATTCATTTTCTTCGACTGTAGTGTGCAAGAAGCATGGATAAGTAATAACATGACACAAAATAAAGGCAATTGCTATCATTTAAATGCGCCCGCTTAAATGTTTCGCACGCGAATGTGTAACTTTGTAGAAGTTATTTATAAACTGGCTAGATGTTCTCACGGTTTATATTTTATAAACTTCTTGTTTTCACTTTTATAAAATTAAAGGGAAATCGTTTAAGAATGCCTTGACTTTCTTTTATATTTCTTTAATGTGCTTGATATGGCTTTAACACAACGATCCTTCCTTAATGTGCAAGTAGTGTTGACAATCGGGAAATACCATCGTGTAAATTTGGCCGCTTTAATGCTTCTAAAATGTAAATTTTTATTTTTGTGAAAATTATGAGTTTTTTACGAATACCTCCAATTTTACACGACATCCTCGTTAAATTTACCATTTATTTTTAAAGAGGGGTTGAAATATTTGGAAGTTTTTTGAAGAGATTTTTATTTGAAAACTGTATTACAGAGCAATAAGTAAAATTACAGATGAAATTTAGTACTTTGGTTACGAGAAAAAAACAAAGTATTTTTCTAAAATCTGTATTTTAACAAAAAACTCTATTTATTATCTGTAAAATAGAGATTACAAAATTAAAATTACAGATAAAATTTTGTTTTTCGGTCACAAGAAAATACAAAGCATTTTCTTAAAATCTGTATTTCGGCTGATAACTTTGTAAAATATCTGTCGAATTGAGATTACAGTAATTTTGCAGAGTATTTAACAGAGTAATTATTTTGAGTGTACGATTTTTTATTCCTAATGCAAAAAGTTATTAAGCTGAACAAAAAATTTACATATTCTGATTAAACAAATTTTATTTAACAAAATTTAAATTTTTTCATGTTACAGATTTTTTTTTGAAAATAGTCCTACACTCAAAAAAAAAATATTGTAAAACTAGCAAAAAAAATGGTTAAAATTAGCAAAAAAAACTGTAGTTTTGGACGTTGCAAAAATTTTGGTAATATTAGCAAAACCATTTTGCTAATCAAAAAATTAGGAAAAAAAATGGTAAAATTACAAGAATACCATTTTATTTTTGTAAAAAATCAACCTTGTAAAATTATCAAAAAATATGGTAAAATTACCAAAAAAAATGGTAAAATTGAAATGGATAAAAAAATTTGTAATTTGGTAAAAAAAACTGTTTTATTTAGTAATTTTTTTTCTCTGATTAGTAGTTGATTTAAAATTTGGTGAATATACTAAAAAAATTTTGCCTGTTTTTGAGCACCACGTTCTTTAAATGTAGTAATAGCAGCATCAACTATTACTTCAGTTGTTGGATGGTTTCATCGGCTTAATGGTGGCAGCATCTTCTTTTGCCTTCTTCTCAGCAGCTGTAGTTGCAGTAACTGGACTTCCAACAACATCAAAATCCAAAATGATTTTTTTTTTTTTTTCACTTAAACACTTTAAACAAAAAACTTAAAGAACAACACTTCACTTTTTTTATTTTTTTGCGTCATTTTCTTAGCTTAAGTAGAACAAATGAGAATTGCGTAGTAGTCTACACAAGAAATTTCTTACATTTTCAGGTAAAATTTGTAAAAAATTAACAATTTTTTTTCGAATTTTTAATTTCTTTCACATGTATTTAAAAAAAAATAAAAAAAAACTTTTGGATATTAAAGATTAGATATCTAACTACGTGTTAACATTTTAAAAAAATAATTTTTCAAAATTATCAACTTTTTATTAACAATTTAGGTGGCAAATTTTAAAAAATTTTCATATAAAATTAGCAAAAAATATGGTAAAATTAGCAAAAAATATGGTAAAAAATACTAAAAATTGTGTAGCCTATTTTTGAGCGCACATTAAGTTGATGGATGGCTACTTTGCTATGGTGTTGGCAGCATCATCAGTCTTCAATGAGTTTTTTTTTCACACTAGAAGTGCTAGTGTAAAAAAAACTAGTCTAGAACACTATAAACAAATTTTTTTTTCTTAAAACTAAGAAAAAATAAATAAAAAGTATTACCATTTCTTTATAGAAAATACTAATATTTTTGCTAAAATTATAGCAAAATAAAAAAAAAACTAGCAAGAAAATATAGTAAAAGTACCACAAAATTTTTGTATTTTACCAATAGTAAATTCCCAAAAAAAACTGTAAAAGTTAAATTTTTACAATTTTTTTTCTAAAGTTTGGTTGAAGTAAATTACAACACCTTTTACTAATATTTTGACTAAGTTATTTTTTTGAGTGTAATCTAGGGGTTTTGAAATTTTTTTAGGGGGAAGAAAAAAAGTACCTGGCAACACTAGTCTACGCTGATATGGTCTCTTATTATTGTATTACATTCATTAGTGTTTCTTCACAATACAGCAGCAAGCAGCAGACAGCAAAAATTTTACATGTATTTTGTTGTTGCGGCAACAACAAAATACACTTAAAAAACACTTATGCTGTTTTTTATACCCTCCACTTATGTAGTGATAGAGGGTATATTAAAAGTGTCCTAACGACTAAGGTAATTTTTCAAAATAACTTTTTAATACTTGGTAGGGTCCTAAATTGTAGTTTAGTATCTAAAAATTAGTGAGCCAAAATTTGGGGACAATCGGATAAAAATAACTCGTGCCGAAAATGGATTGAAGTTTTGAGACACTCTTATGTGATGAAAAAACCCATTTTTTCAAGTTTTTTGAAAAATATTGGTATAGAAGAATTCCAAAATTTTTGACTACAAAAAAACACTTTTTTCGGCCTTACCTATTTTAATTGTCTTAAAAACTGGTAAATATCTGTGGCAAAAACCCAAAACAACATAAGTCGAGTTATGTCCAAAACGTGTTTTTGCATTTTCGGAATGCCCATACCCGGTTCCATATTGTGTCAAATTTTTATAGAAATCGGATTATAACTTTCTGAGATATTGGTTTGGCATAACTACATAACTCGTTTTTTTATTTTCTAACAATAAACCATAACATCATAACTGATTTATGTTGTTGTTCCTCATTTATAAATCAACATTCGTTGTAGAAGGTACAATATCTTTAATACGGTGGCATAACTGCATATCTGAGATATGCAGTTTTTCTTTAATTTAAATGTCAATTATGTTGTTTTTCCAAAATTAAAAAAAAACAAGTAGAAAAGTTAAATTCGACTTTGCCGAATCTATGAATACCCTCCACAATGCATTTTTTTAAAGGGTAGTACATTTTTTAACGTGAAAAACTTAACAATTTTGATTAGAAATATTTTATTTTGAGTAAAAAACTCTTTTTTGTCATTTTTTTTTTTTTTTTAAAAGAAAAATTACAAATTTTTTTTTTGGGTGTAAAATTTTTTTCGAGTGTAATTTTTTTTTTACTGTAAAAATATTTCTTACACAAAATATTGTCATTTTTGTAAAAAAAAAAAAAAAAAAATTTTGTGTAAATTTTTTTTTGAGTGTAAAATTTTTTTGAGTGTAAAATTTTTTTTGAGTGTAAAATTTTTTTCGAGTGTAATTTTTAAGTTACCAATGCTTTTAAAACTAAACAAGTTTAAAAAGCATTGCTTTAAAATTAAACAAGTTTGAAAAGCATTGTTTAGTTACCACCAATGCTTTTAAAACTTGTTAAAACACGTGGCATTTTAGATGAAACTAATCTGGAATTCAAGGTTTTGCTTATAACTTTTGAACCACTGGACCGATTGAGCTGAAATTTAAAACCAAATAGACCCGGGGAACGGCAAAGATACGTGCCAAGCTTCAGTAGTCTTGTTATTGTCTTTCGAAAGTTATCGTGTTTTTTATCTCGTAAATTCGCGAAATACCCTTGCCGAAATTTACTCTTTTGCTCATAACTTTTGAACCACTGGACCGATTTGGCTGGAATTCAATACCAACCTGACCAGGTAAATGACAAACATATATGCCAAACTTCAGTAGCCTCTGTAAAGTCTTTCAAAAGTTAGCGTGTTTTCTACGGACGGACAGACAGACAGACAGACGGACGGACGGACGGACGGACGGACGGACGGACGGACGGACATCGCTAGATCGACTTAAAATCGATCGAGGATCATAAATATATATACTTTATGGGGTCCTAGACCAATATTTCGAGGTGTTACAAACGGAATGACAAACTTATATATACCCTCTATCACTAGAGTGGAGGGTATAAAAATAAATATTTTTGTTGGAGTTATGTAGTTATTCCAAAACTCGAAATAACATAAAGAGCTGTATATCTCAAATTATGTGTTTTTTCTAAATCAACATTATAAAAAATTTAAAACATATCTATAAATATGTGTTTATGTTAAATTAACAAATTAAAAAAACTAAAGCATATCTATAGTTGTGTGTTTTTTCCAAACCTCAGTTTTTAAAAATATAAAATATATATCGAGCTATGTTTTTATTCCAAAATTATAAAGATAAAAATAATTGTATTATCTCAATTATGCGTTTATTCCAATGACAATTTTAACAAATTTTTCAACTTACCCAGCAAAACTTTGGTAATGGGTAGTGATTATATAACACATTACCAGGTAATGTATATACCTTATTTGTAGCATTATTTGAGGATGTCTTACCAAACATTTGTTACACAACGTATTATTTTAAAGTGAAAAATAATGCATTACTAATAATTTGCTACGTAATGCATGATTATTGGAAAAAATGTATTTCATATTTATTATTTCTAAACATTAAATCATGGATGACTTATATTTGGTTACATTATGTATTATTTGAAAGTTTGAAATAATGCATTATTTATAATTGGATGCATAATGCATTACAATAACATAAAAATAATTATTTTTATAAAAAAATGCATAAGTTTAAACTAGAGATGGGCTCACGACAAGAAATTTCTAACGACACACACTCACGAGCATATTTTATCTACTTACACTCACTTACAATCACGTGAGTAAAATTTCTTTTTCACTACTCGTAACATAAGGTGACCATACGTACTCTTTTTTAGAGGACAATACTCTATTTTAACTGGTTGTACTCTATAAAATTTGTGTCCTCTTTCTGTACTCTTTTTTCAAATTCTGTCCTCTTTGTCCTCTTTATTTTTAAAAGCATGATCAATATTTTTTTTATTTTTATAAATTAAAACAAATTTTATTTCACGGCGGTCACCGGTTGTTACTGGCAAATCTTATGGAAAATGTCGCGCCGTGCTTGTTCTGTTCATACTCCTACTGAATTTTCTTTTTGTAAAAGTGACCATAAACTTGTAGTATCGTTGTATAACTTGTTGGATGGACATGTATTAGACTCTCTTATATGGGAAAAAAAGGTTAAAGTTGTACCCCACTGAAAATTAACTTTGATATTTTTTACGATGATTCCCAAAATATTTGGATTCTAGCGATAATCTATCGTGAGCTAAACCGCGTCAAAAAGGCTCCAAAACTTGTATCGTTCATTATTAAAAAAATCGATAAATTTTTTCTGCATTAAAAGATTTTAAAAATCTAACCACTGACTCGAGATTCATTTTTATTCATTCAAATTCAATTTTACCGAAAATTCTAATACATACATCATTAAAAATGTGGTGACCACCGCTTGATCGTACTCGCGGTCGTTTATGTGAATGTAAATTTGTCTGTAAAATATGTAAAAATTGTTTAATTCGAATATTTTTTTTTTTACTTTTTTCATTATGTCCTCTATTTTTATTTTCAAAATCTGGTCGCCTTACGTAACACCTTATATATTACGTTCTGGTATGCTATATTATATACCTTACTCGTAACCTATAAAATATCATATATTTTACACCTTACTCGTATTCTTCGTTATAAATTTATGACTTATTTTATACCTTACTGGTATTCTTTGTGATAATGTGGATGCATTACTTTGAGTCTCATCGCCTGTTAAAATCATCAATGCTGCAATGTATAAAATAAGAGATCCTATACCTTATTTTATACCTTATTTGGTAATCTAAGTTTTGCTGGGTATGTTCTTTTACAGGGTTAAACACTTTTAAAAAAATGGCAATGAATCAACAAAAAAAAGAAATTAAAAGAAAAAATGAAGTCAGCTACGGAGATGAGTTATTTAAACGCACCTTTTTTACCCCACTAGTCGAAAACGAAACCGAATCGAGTATGAATGGATTCTATGATTTAAAAGATAATACTGCGTTTTTAGATTACCTAAGCGAATATTTAGGTTACAGCTTGTACCATTTTTCAGACGATTCCATTGCAGACCCTAACTATACAATTACATCTGATGATACAGACGAATCCATAACTGAAATGGAACAAGAATTGCAGGATGACCCAGATCCTACAATATCTTCTAAAGAGATTGCAATAGAACCTTCTGACGTGGAGATGGAACAAGCAGTACCACCAAAAACATATTTTACGAAAAAAGAAATTCAGAAAAACAGAAACCGAGGAGAAGCATATGTTACAAAATCTAAAAAAACGGTGATGCACCGAAAATGTAATCAATTGAAACCCTGCCGTAAAAACTGTAAAGATAAGATCACTTTTGATAATCAGAAAGTTGTATTTAACGCTTACTGGGGATTGGGGTCATATAATCAGCGATTCATTTTTATATCATCTTTAATTGAAATATTTGAAAAAGCTACACAAACATTAAACAAAAATGACATCCGCTCAAAAAATCGACAAAATACGGCCTTTTACTTTATTGAAACAAATAGTGTTAAATTACAAGTTTGCAAAGCCTGTTTTTTAGATACATTTGGTGAGACTGCAGGTTTTATTAGAAATGTTTTTACCAAAAAATTAAATGATCCAATTTCGTTGAAAGACAATCGTGGCAAGTCAACACCTAGTAACAAGTTTAGTGATGAAAAACTTTCTGCAATAAAGAATCATATATGTAAATAGTTTCCCAGCATATGAAAGTCATTTCTCTAGACGCCACTCATCGAAAAAGTATTTGAGTTCCAATTTATCTATTAGTAAAATGCACGAATTATATTGCGAAGAAAACGAAATTATAAGTCTTACCAAATATGCACAAATTTTCCACAGTATGAACTTAAAATTTAAGCATCCTAAAATTGACACTTGTAATAAATGTGATACATTTAAAGCAAAAATTGAATATGTCGATAGTTCTGATCCAGAATACGTTAGATTAAAAGATGAACAGCAAATTCATCACGAAAAGGCAGACCTTGCATATAAATCGAAAGATAGTGATAAAAATTTTGCTACAAGTAATGCCAATATTAAAATGTATACATTTGATTTACAGCAATGTCTTCCCACTCCATATTTAACAACTTCTGTGTCTTATTATAAAAGGCAACTAAATACTTATAACTTAACAATTCATGACTGCGTTACTAATACGCCATACTGTTTTATGTGGCATGAGGGCGAGGGAAGACGAGGAGCTAACGAAATTGCATCCTGCCTTTACAATCACCTTAACTCATTTATTTCAAATACAAGTACAGATTCGATAATTTTTTACAGTGACTCTTGTGCTGCATATGTAAGCACAATGTTTACTCTCTACTTAAAAACTAATCAAAACATTAAAACAATTGATCATAAATTCTTGGAGCCCGGACATACTCATATGGAATGTGATGTAGATCATGCTCTTATTGAAAGAAAGAAAAAAATAAATGATATGAAAATTCATCATCCCCGCGATTGGGGTCAATTTGTGCGTTCAATTGGCAAAAAAAAATGCATTTATTGTTGTTGATATGGATTGTACTAAATTTTTTGATTTTTGTTCATTGACTAAAAACAACTTTATTATTAAGAAAAATTATAAAACCGGATTTTCATGGCATGATGTAAAGTGGTTAAGATATTCGAAAGATAAAATTGGCACAATTGAATATAAAAATTCGCTATCGGAAGAAGAATCATTCAAAACAATAAATATACTCAAACGTGGTGTAAAAATGACTGATACAATGGTTTTAGAAAAGGTAAATTCTTTACCTAAAATCTCAAAAGAAAAGAAAAGGGACCTTTTAAGCATGATTGATTTAATTGATCCTATTTTCCATGATTTTTATAATAATTTAAAAGATGACAATGTTCCTGATGTCGATCCTGACCTCTGTTTTGGGTCATCTGATGAAGACTGAAATATTATTCGAATTAATAAACTAACAAAATATTCATAATAATAATTACAAAAATGAAAAAGTTTATGTTTTTTATGTATGTATCCTCAGAGCAAATATTAGTTTTAATATATCAGTAAGTTTATATAGTAATACTATTATTTTTTTTAAACTAATAAATGAATTCAAATGTTTTAAAACGCATAAATAGTTTTTTTTTTTATTTTTACAAAAGGGAATAAATACATAACTCCATATATGCAAGTCATTTTAAAAAAAATCTAACATGGAAAATACACTTATCTCGAAATATATTAGCCATTTTTGCAAAATGTAACTTGGAAAATTCACTTATCTCAATATATGATAAGAAAATGTTAAACAATTATTTTGGAAAACAATCATAAGTTGAGATATGTTTTCATATTATCATACTTTAACAAAACGGAATAACAACATCAATGGTTTTCAGCCGATATCTCCGAAGTCTGAATATATATCAACTTCAAAACTAGCAGGGATTATGTCGATAATAGCACTTGAGATATTTACATTAGGGTGGGGCGATTAGTAAGGAAGGAAAAAAATCTTAATGGGCGCTTCGCGTTTCTGATTCTTGGGATTGTACTGAGCAAAAAAGTCAACTAGACCATACGTCTACGGTGAAAATCGAGCCTCCCGATTTTGATTTGAAGTTTTTTCTCAGACTTTATTTTTTTTGGAAAATTTGCAAATTTTCTTGGGCTCATATTTCGTAAACTATTTGAAATTTTGACTTATTTTCAAAAGTAAAGTTGTTGCTATTATCTCGGGCTACAATTTCTCTGAACATATTACTTAGAAAAAGCTTCGTTTTCATCGTCAAAAAGTCGAAAATGTAGAAAACTCACCACTTTTTGTAATTTTTTTTTTTTATATTTTGGCCTATAACAGCCAAACCATTGAGATTTTCGATCCAATACTTAGACAAAAAGTTACCAAGACAATAGTTAAGAACTCTCTAGTACATCGCAAAAGCATTGGAATGCTCCTTCAGGCAGTTTTGGCCTTGTGAAAGTGCAAATTTTTTGTGAAAATATTGATAAATTACTATTTTCAGTTGTTCATAGCGCAAAATCATAAAAATGTTCTATTTCATATTTTTATTCTATTTATTTATTTTATTCTATTTATTTTATTTCTTATTTTTTATTCTTGTATTGTTTTAAGTTCATTTAACGCATTTTTGTTAGTTTATTGTAAACGATCACCAGAGAAGAGAGTTTATAATATAGAGATAAAACAAATTTAGTTCTTCTACTGGCTCCTAGAGAGCGCCAGTCTTTAATATCAGCTCAAGAATATTTCTTATATTCTTGAGGTGTTACTAAGACTTAGTGAAGGCTCAAATAACTCAGCAAATACTGCTCATATAACTATGAAATGATCAGTACACTCGTAAGAACTATCCAATATCTTACATATACATAAAATACATTCACAACAATACCTCGAATGTGTAGATGATGAAGATCCACCATTTCCAAACCCACTAATACCTTCACTCAAAATATTTTGTAGGCAAAAACAAAAGAAAAACACACTTAAAACCAGTGAATAAACAATTGAAAACCATCCCAGTAATTATTCATTTGTTTTAAAAACATCAACATTTATTTTTTACAATGATGGGTACCAATACCTTTTCGATACCAATACCCGTTAATACCAATTCAAATTGAAAACCAATACCAATTAAAAACCAATACCTTTATTTGTGCGATACCAATACCGATAAAAAACCAATACCGATTCCCCACTACCAATACCAATTAAAAACCAATACTTTTATTCTTCAAAACCAATACCAATAAAAAACCAATACCAATTCATTTTTTTCTACTTTCGTATCGGTTTTGTTTCGGTTTTTTGTATTCTTATTTTCGTTTGTTTTAATTATGAATTCAAACATTTTCTTTCCATCACATTATTGGGTTTTACCTGACTAAAGATGTTCACAAAAGATGTTACATCGATCAGTAATAGTTTGCATGCAATGTCACATAACAAAAAGGAGTTAGCTATTTGAATTTCAAAAGCCATAAAAACATAAAACAATTTTTTTTTGTCACGTACCATATCCTTATTTTTAACCCAATTTGATTGTTATGACCCCTAATAAAAGTAGATCTTAAAAAATTTAGACCTTTTCTGTGATAAATTTTTAATATTGATATTAGGTTTTACCTGACGAATTGCTAAAGATGTTACATCGATCAGTAATCGTTTGCATGCAATGTCATATAACAAAAAGGAGTTAGCTACTTGAATTTAAAAAGCCATAAAAACATAAAAAAAAATATTTTTTTTTACTTCTTTTTAACCAAATTTGATTTTTATGACCCCTAATAAAAGTATATCTTAAAAAATTTAGACCTTTTCTGTGATGAATTTTTTCTTTTGCAAACATTGTTTATATTTGATATACATTAAGTGTCACTGCACTGTTCTTTGGGTTGTAAAAAAAAATACTAATGTCCTTTTTTGGAAATTCCAATCAAGCAGTCGTTACAAAATTTTATGTCACAACACCAGAATCCAAAAAATTTTTTTTTTTTGTTTTATTAGAGGCACACTCTGCCGGGCACAGTCATATTATATAAGAATTTATTTTATTTTAGTGTGCGGTTCACACTTGCTATTTTTGAGAGTTTAAGGGCTACGTGTTTAAAAAAATCTTTGTTCTGTATCCATTACGTTTTTATTCTGCAAAACGATGTTCGCACTCATTTTTAACTACCCAAGCAGAAACTGCCAACCGTTCCACAAAAAAGTCTCGGCAAAGCACTTTATTTTTTGTGTATAAGGTAGTACGAAAAAAGTGCTTTGCAAGCGCTTTACCAATGTTTTCTATTTAAATCCGTTCAAAGTATAATTTGTAATTAAAATTTATTAATTTTCATAACAATTGGAATATTTTTCATTTCCCTGCAGTATTAGTTATTGGTCCTTGAAAGATCTCGTGATATGTCATTTAGACACAATTCCTATCACAAACTTGACACCTTTTATATAAAAACACGTTTTTTTTTGTGAGGAAGTGTCTTAAATTCCGGATACATCACATGTGAAATGCCACTGGGTCTATCCTTTTGGAAAACAACACGTTTCGGTTCAATACATCACTTTTTTTCGGTACTTTTGCTAAAAGGTTAATCTATTATTTCGGGTAGTTTCAAACATAAGCATAAACTCGTTATACCCTGTACCACAAGGCGCTTTAAAATAGCAACGGCATACCGTTTACCGTGGTTATCATTTTGGACGCTGGGAGAGTACTAAACTCTGATGCTTTCCCAGCACACAAGCGACCATAAAAGGTACTTTGCCAGCGCTCTCCCGTTCGTATTTTTCTGCCTGGGTAGTTTAATTATTGGTTTTCCCCATACAATTTAAACGTCAAAATAAACCACCGTTTTATTTTCACAGATAAAGTGCTTAAAATTGTATTGGGAAGACACATAATTAAACTAGTTTAAATGAATGCGAATAAGGTATTACTGGTGTTTTGATAAACAACTTGTTTAAGGTCGTAAGTTTGAACCCCATATAAGAAAACAATTACCCGTGTAATCGCAATTACCAAAAGATCTAAAATCGAAAAAGAGGCCTCCACGATAACCTATTTCGATCACCTTTTCAAAAAATATTTATGTATGAAAAGGATGAATTTCAGGTATATTTTGTAACGAATGTTAAGTCTCAACTTTCTGCAATTAAAAAATATCTCTCCTTGGCCACCGCAATTTATATGTGCATTAAATGCAATGTTCATCAGCACAGAAATTGTTTAAAGAAAAAACTAAAACTTTGCATTTTATTATTTTAGGCTTTTAATTTTTATACCCTCCAGCGACTTAAAATTTTAAATATAAAGTCGACTATTAAAAATATAATTTAGAAGTCGATTTTATCGATTTTTTGAGGACTTGTGGTGAGGCTGTTTGAATTTTAATTTGGTTATAAAAACTAAATTAATTATATAACAAATGCTATTTACATCATTAATAAGGGGTTCAAATACCATTGCCTATTAATTTTTTTAAAGAAAAAATACTGAAAAATGTCTTATATTAGAGATGGGCGCGTGCGTGATTTTTGACTCCCTCACGCTAACGACAGGAATTTTTGAATTACGCACACTCACTCACGAGCATATTTTTTCTACTCACACTTACTCACTCACTCACTCACTCACTCACTCACTCACTCACTCACTCACTCACTCACTCACTCACTCACTCACTCACTCACTCACTCACTCACTCACTCACTCACTCACTCACTCACTCACTCACTCACTCACTCACTCACTCACTCACTCACTCACTCACTCACTCACTCACTCACTCACTCACTCACTCACTCACTCACTCACTCACTCACTCACTCACTCACTCACTCACTCACTCACTCACTCACTCACTCACTCACTCACTCACTCACTCACTCACTCACTCACTCACAATCAAGTGAGTAAATTTAACACAACTCACGTGCACTCACGCAAGCTTCGCTCACACTCACGTTGACTCACACTCACAACTTTTATTTATAAAAAAAAAAAATTTCAAAAACTAAAATTTTGAAAAATCTTTCAAAATTTTAAGCAAAATTTAAAGTTCAGAGAAATTTTAAAATTTTTTTTTTGCTTTTTTCGGGATGAAATCTAAAGTTAACCCAAATTTTAAAATTTTTTTGTACATTTTTTTGTACGAAAGGAATATGAAGAGAAAATAAATCACGCAAACTCACGCAAAAAAATCAACTCACGCAAAAATCTTACTCACGCACACTATATCACGCAATTTTTTTCTCCACTCACACTCACTCACAATCACGTGAATAAAATTGAATTCAGTCACACTCACGCGTGAATCACGTGAATCACGCTCTAATCTGCTCATGAGCCCATCTCTACTTAATATAAGAAAAATAAAAAATAAATCATTATTCAAAAATCCACCATGTCCGATCGATGGCTTAAAATCAAAACTAAACTCGGTTAAAAATTGCACATAAACGTATATTTTTCTCCACTGTGGGGCGGACAGAAGGACTACGTACGTTAAATTAATAATATTAAATTAATTAATATTAACGACAAAACCTTTTGCATACAAATTCCAAAACCGATATAAGATAAATACCAATACTTATTAAAAACCGATACCGATTCGAGGCTAAAACCAATACCAATACCCAATACCTAAATAATTCAAAACCAATACCGAAACCTATACCAATTCAACAAAAAATGAAAACCAATACCTATACCAATACTAATATAATTTTAAAAACCAATACCAATACTTTTATCGAATTGGTACCCATCCTTGATTTTTTACTGTTGGCAAAATTTTCTAAAATAAATAACACTAAACATTAAAAAATTACGGATTTTTCATTCTTTTTTACCAACAAATTCGAAAAAAATAACCTACGAAAACATTAAAAATTAATGATAGTTCTGTTATTTTTACCAACAAATTCCAAAAAAATAACCAACCAAAACATTAAAAATTAACGATTTCGTAGGTTATTTTATACAATTTTCTATTGAAATATTTTTTTAAAATTTTTTAATAAAATTTTGGGGAATCGATCCCGCAATCAACTACATTCTGGCCAGACACTCTACCCATCATGCCAAAGCCACTTGATACAAATATGTTTTTATATTTCTATAAATAATTTTTTGAATTTTTTTTTTCTACAAACAAATAACTGACTTGTGTAGGTAAAAACTAATGATATATCATTAAAAAATACCAACAATTTAAAAAAAAATTACTTACACAAATCATTAAAAATTTAAAGAATAATCAGTAGTTTTTACTTACAGAACAAAAATAAATGACTTTATAAATTAAATGTTAGTGAAACTCTTTATTTTTTAGTGTGTTATTTTTGAAACAAAGGACTGATGTAGTCATTAATAAAAATTGAACATCAAACAAATGTTTTTTCTTTTAAAAACGACTAAACGGAAAACTTTTTAAATAAACTACAAACAGTTAATGACATAATTTTTTGAGTGTTGTCATATTCAAGGTACGGAGCGTCATGTCCAGCTACTACACTCAAAAAAAAAAACTGTAATGTTAGCAAAAAAAGCTTGTAAACCTACAAGAAAATTTGCTGATTTTGAACCCACAATTTTTTTGCTAAAGTTAGAAAAAATGTTTTGCCAGTAATTAGTTAACTAATTTTTTTTTTTTTTTAACTTAGTTCATACACATCTGAGGACCCCATTGGGTTCGGACCCGATAGGTCCAGACCCCGATGGGCCTAGACCTAGTTGGGTTCCTTGAAAATCGTCATAGTTTTTGATCCAAAATTTGTGTCCGTTTCGCTCCAACTTGCTTAGTTTTTGAGATACGTGATTATAGGGGACCACTGGGGTCTTGAGAATTAAAAACCTCGATAGCTTCAAAAATATTACTCGGAGAGCTTTTGACTATTTTGCGGTCTTGTTCTACGTGTTGAGAGCTACAAAAATGCTTTCGGACTTTTTGTTGTGTCGGCAATACTTACCGAGATATAAGCATTTTAAAATTTTCGGGAATTCTAACTTTTTTGGATCCAAAGTTAGGGCCCATTAGGGTCCACACATGTGAAGAGGACCGGCGATACTATGCCCGAGAACCAAAAATGGCCTCAATTTTGCTCTATCTGGCTTAGTTTCCGAGATAGCGCCATTTTAAGTTTTCTGAAAATAAAAAAAATTTAACATTTATTTTGCTAATATTAGCAAAAAAGCTTGTAAAAATTTGGTCAACTCAATTTTAAATCTAGCAAAAAAAAATAGTTCAAATTTTGTTTAAAATTGCTAATGCGCTAAATGAAGTTTACAAGATATTTTTGCTAACATGCTAATCTCAACTAAAAATTTGCTAAAAGTTAGCTAACTAGCGTTAGCAAAAAAAAATTAGTAAATCTACTAATGTATTATTTTGAGTGAAGCTAGTGTTGCTAAGCGCACAATCGACAAAAACCGTGAAGGTATGATGGCATCTGTATCTGAAGGCCGAAAGAAAGCGCCTCGTATGGAATCTCGAAAAGATTTGGAAGGCAATCTTTGAATGAAAAATACACTAAATTGGAATTCTTCTTGATTCAGACCTTGTCTCTACCAATACAATTACTTTGTACTTTAAATGAATTTTCAAAATATTAATATAATATTGAACAAAACAAAAAACAAAACATTATATTTTTGGATAAAAAAAGTGGAATAAATAAGATATAGAACATTTTTATGATTTTGCGCTATGAACAACTGAAAATGGTAATTTATCAATATTTTCACAAAAAATTTGCACTTTCACAAGGCCAAAACTGCCTGAAGGAGCGTTCTAATGCTTTTACGATGTACTAGAGAGTTCTTAACTATTGTCTTGGCGACAATTTTTGTCTTATTATTGGATCGAAAATCTCAATGGTTTGGCTGTTATAGGCCAAAATATCAAAAAAAAAAAAAAAATTACAAAAAGTGGTGAATTTTCGACTTTTTGAAATGAAAACGAAGTTTTTTCTAAGTAATATGTTCAGAGAAATTGTAGCCCGAGACAATGGCTACAACTTTACTTTTGAAAATAAGCCAAAATTTCAAATACTTAGTTTACGAAATATGAGCCCAAGAAAATTTGCAAATTTTCCAAAAAAATAAAGTCTGAGAAAAAACTTCAAGTCAAAATCGGGAGGCTCGATTTTCACCGTAGACGTATGGTCTAGTTGACTTTTTTGCTCAGTACAATCCCAAGAATCAGAAACGCGAAGCGCCCATTAAGATGTTCAAATCGCCCCACCCTAATTTACATGCACAAAATTTTGAAATCTTTTAACCCTGATTTGGCATTTACATATAAAGCTTAAAAATGCTCTCCTGAAAAGTAGTATAAAAACACTTATGCACTTATTCCTTTTTGCCACAGATATGTTCTTCTGATTTTTGTTGAAATTCGGTTTTTGTTATTTAGTAAAAATTGTGTGTGAGGTTTTCGTTCAACTGTTGACGAAGGTGGACGTGTTTTATTTTAACTCCGAGCTATAAATTGAATTACTAAAATTGTTCGTAATAGGTTTGTTCGGAATAGGTATTTTTGTGATATTTTCATTACCACATCAAGGAAAATGAAAATATGGACACAAATGATACCGATTTAATTCGAGGCTCTGCCTCACCGACTGGTGCTGGTCCTAGCACTGGTCTTAGGGTTGCGACCTTGAAGTCCGGCCTTGATTCTGGTAGGGGTGCTCAGCCTAATATTGGTGGTAAAAAGAAAAAGAAACTTAAGCCATCAAAGGTCAGGCACAACCAGAGAAGGCTTTGTTTGAAAATAATTAACAGACTAAGCCAACTCGATGGAACGAAGCTCTCCGAACGTGAGAGGGCGTCGCTATCATGGGCGAAAGGAGTCATTGAAGAACAGGACAAACTTTCGGCAATGCGCGCATCTGACAAACAGAGCGCTGTTTCGGCCTCGTCATCGAAGTCTGGTAAAAGGTTGCGCTCGCCCGACGCTCGCCCGACGAAGAGATCTAAGGTGACCGGCAACGTCTGGACTCAGTCTTTTAGTGAAGTGGTGAAAGGTAACTTCGATAGGGCTGTGATAAACAGGCAAAATGGGGATTGTAGTATTCCAAGGGAAAAGTGGAGTTTAGTTGAAACTAAACTAAATGAAATCTACTATAGGCTTCTACTGTCAACGCAGGTTGGTATCAGGGGCGAGTAAAACTCGTTGCTTTTGGGAACGAAAGATCCGCAGCCGTGTTTAAGGTTGCCATTAGCCAAGTGGGAGAGTTATGGCCTGGAGCCAGACTGGACGTTGTGGAAAAACATGACATCCCCTCGCAACCCAGAGCTCATGCATGGATCCCAATGGCTACAAGTGACACTGCGGTGATTCTAAAGATGATAAAAGTCTGCAATCCTGACCTTCCAACTCAGAATTGGCAAATTGCCAGATTGGGTGAGATGGAGGGCGCTCGTCGTCAAGCAGTGGTCTTGGTTAATGAGGAATCGCTTCCGCTTTTAGCCAGGACTGGCGGCATTATTAGATTTGGCTTTTTTCATATAAGAGTCAATGTCTACAAGGGCGACTAGAAGCTTATTTTGGACGCAGACAAGCCAGTGGCAGAGTCGGCTGGGGAGGAGAATCTGGAAAAGGTTGATATTCAGCTGACCGATTCTAGGCTGATGGGAGATGCATCTGGCATTTTCGAAACCGAATCTGGTAACGAATGCGACCTCTGTGATGGCACGGAGGATAAAGCTGATGCCACGATGGGTGACATTCAGGACGAGGCCCATGCAGTGAGGAATTCGGAGAGTTCTGTTGCCTCCGATTCAGAACAGATGGGACACATATCTGGCTTATTCGAAACCGAATCTGGGCACGAATGCGACCTCTATGATAACACTGAGGATGAAGCCAATAACACGGTGGTGGAAAGGATGGTGGAAAAAAAGCAAGATGTTGCGGTTCCTACAAATAAACCTCCATCACTGTAAGGCAGCCTCAGCTTCACTATTGCTGCGCCTGACGACATCTTGGCGAAAAATGGCTTAAATATATTCTTTTTATCAACTTTTAGTGATATGGATGTTACAGCGGCTAGCTTAGAGCTTCATGGGAAATCTATTTGGCTCGCCTCTGCGTATTTTCCTAATCCGGGGCCAATACCCCCGGAGAAGGTTAGCGGTCTGATTCGGGAGTCTGAATCTAGGGGACACCAGTTACTAGTGTGCTGTGATGCTAATGCACATCATTCGATATGGGGAAGTACAGACACAAATGATAGAGGCGAATCACTTTTGGAGTTTTTGTTAAGCACTAACCTGTATATTTGTAACAAGGGTAGTGAACCAACTTTCGTTACAAGTACGCGGCAAGAGGTTCTTGACGTAACACTTCTATCAGATACATTGTCTGATAGAATTGATGACTGGAGAGTTTTGGAAGAGCATTCTTTCTCAGATCATCGCTACATTGAGTTTTTACTCAGGGAGCGTGCCCCGGTTGAGACAGTCTCTAGAAATCTGAGAAGAACAAACTGGGTGAAATATAGGGAGACTTTTTCTATGCTTTTGGATGAAGTACCCCTATCTGAACCGCATAGTTTAGCGGAAATTGACTGTCTGGTTGACCATATAACAAATGTTTGTAATAGGTGCCTGGATGCGTCTTGCCCTTCTGCAAAGCCTTGAGGGAAAAAAAACACCTTGGTGGTCAAATGAGTTGCAGACGAGCAGAGATTCCTGCAGAAAGCTCTTTAATAAGGCTAAATTTTCAAGAGCGGACGAGGACTGGTCTGCATACAGGCTGCAACTTAAGAGTTATAAAAAGATGATCAGAAATGTAAAATGTGATTCTTGGAAAAACTTCTGTGGAAACATAGAAGACGTTTCTGAGGCATCCAGGCTGCGCAAGGTTCTGGCTTCTTCTCCTTGCACCCTAGGATACCTGAAAGATCCTAATGGGGTGTGGTCTTCCTCCAGTTGAGAGTCGCTGGATCTCCTTTTAAACACGCATTTTCCGGGCAATTCCATGATGCCGTTTCAAGCTTTGGAACGTTCTGACGCCCAAGCATCTGAAATTGCTTCTGAAATAATAAATATGCCAACATTAATCTGGGCGATAAAAAGCTTCAGGCCCTATAAATCCCCGGGACCTGATGGTATAATCCCGGCTGAGTTGCAGCAAGTGTTGGACTATATAGCCCCGTTGCTGTATAATCTATACACAGCATGCATCAACTGGTCGTATATTCCTTTAAAATGGAGGGATACCAGAGTCGTATTTATCCCGAAGGCTGGGAAAAGTTCCCACACAGCTCCGAAGGATTTCAGACCAATTAGTCTGTCTTCTTTTTTGTTAAAGACAATGGAACGAATGATAGACTCATATTTGCGTAGAGTGATTGACCCGAGGTTGCTTTCGACAAAGCAACATGCATACAGCAAGGGACGATCAACGGAAACAGCTCTTCTACCATCGAGAGATCGCTTTCGGTAAAGGAGTACACTATGGTGGCCTTTCTTGATATTGAGGGGGCTTTTAATAATGTCATCCCAGAATCAATAATATTGGCATTGTCTGGTCTGGGAGTAAAGCGTGAAATCGTTTTAATGGTGGAAAACCTACTTGCCAATAGACGTATAACGTCTGAATTGGGAGCGTCCGTCATATCTCGATTTGTCAATAGGGGCACACCACAAGGAGGTTTTCTTTCGCCGCTTCTTTGGAACCTGGCACTGAATTCAATGCTACTATCTCTAGAAGCACGTGGTTGTCATGTTGTCGCATATGCTGACTATGTCGCGATAGCGGTAAAGGGAAAGCATCTGCCAACATTGCGGGACATTCTTCAGGGTTCTCTGAAAGATCTGTCTAAATGGGCAAGAGACTGTGGTCTAGGAGTTAATCCTAGTAAAACAGAGCTTGTTTTGTTTACAAGGAAAAATAAGATTCCTGCTTTTGATCCTATTTCTCTGGACGGTACTGAAATCACCTTCTCAGATGGAGCCAAGTATTTTGGAGTATTTCTAGATAGGAAGCTGAATTTCAGGCGTAATATTGAGGAACGGGTGAGAAAAGCAACGATTGCTTTGTATTCCTGTAAAAGGGCCATTGGAAAACGATGGGGTTTTAGCCCTCAAGTCGTTCATTGGATCTATACAGCAGTGGTGCGTCCAATTTTGCTGTATGGAATCATTGTCTGGTGGCCTGCTTTAGAAACAAAAGCGAACTTTGTCTTTATCACGAAGGTACAGAGAATGGCGTCAATGTGCATCACTGGTGCTCTTCGTACTACACCTACGGCTGCATTAGAAATCCTCCTTCACCTGATACCCTTGGACATATTGGGTAGGCAGTATGCGGCTGCGTCGGCAATTCGACTTAATAGCACGCTGCAATGGAGGAGCAGTGATTGTGGCCATAGCGCGATCTTGAAAAAGATAACAATACCACAAAATGTGGACTGTGCTCCCTCTTTGAGCCTCTTTGAGCGCCACTTTACCACTATGATACAATCCAGGGAGTCTTGGATGGGGGATACTCCGGGTAGTGGAGCTACCATAATTTTTACACAGATGGATCGAGGCTGCACGAACAAGTGGCCTTTGGAGTCTATTCGGAAGAGCTTGGGTTGAGCCTGGCTCGTAGATTGCCAGATCATTGCAGTGTTTACCAGGCAGAGATGCTGGCAATAAAAGAAGTGGCTGACTGGTTGAGCTGCAATGTCTTGTCTACAACCGCAGTCAACATCTATACTGACAGTCAAGCCGCGATCAAGTCCCTGGATTCAATGTTTCTGAAAACAAGATCTGCCCTTAACTGCCGCACGTCTTTAAATGAGATGGCCAAGCAGTTTAACATACGACTCATATGGGTCCCAGGGCACAGAGACATTCCAGGGAATTGCAAAGCCGATGAGCTTGCAAGACTACCTTACAGGTTCCAACAGAATTGGAATGTGTTGGTATGCCTCTAGAAACTTGCAAGCAAAACCTACGGCATTGTTCTGCGACGGAGACTAATCAAAGATGGGCAAATGGATGGACGTGTGAGACAACACGACTGATTTGGCCTTCTCTTAATCAGGGGCGCACAAGTAAGCTGATATCGCTTCCAAGAGGAGAGATTTCGACGGTGGTTTCTATAATTACCGGACACTGTCTTATAGGGAAGCACGCAGAGCGGTTAAATGTGCCGTCGAATGACTTTTGCCGAAGTTGCATGGATGAAGAGGAGTTGGAAACTATCGAACACTTTATTTGCCATTGCCCGGCACTTTCTGGTCAGAGACTTGCTTCACTGGGATCTAGGGAGCTGTACGATCTTTCTGATTTGTCGGCTGTCAAAATTCAACATTTAAGGAGTTTCATTAGAAGCTCAAACTGGTTTAACGACAGGGACTAGTAGGGAAACCTATTACGGTCCCGTGGTATCACAATGGACCTCAGAGTCTACGTGTGTTGACGTAAAACGTCAGCAGCCACTTACAACCTAACCTAACCTATGTATGTATGTGTGTATGTATGTTCCGTATGGACTCGAAAACGGCTGGACCGATCTTGATGAAATTTTCAGGGAATATTCAGAATAGCCTGGGGAGTAACACTGTGCGGTCAGATTTTTGATTTTCCGTCGGTGGGCGGAGGGGCGTGGCAAAATCAAATTTTTACATTCCACCACTAATGACATCTATATATAAACAAAACGGATGGACCGATTTCGATGAAATTTAAACCAAAGACAATACTAACCGAGTACTACCTATGTGCCAAATTAGAAGGTTATTGGATAAAGGGTTGTTAAATGCCACGCCCCTTTGTATTGAACTACAAATATTTTGCATGATTTGCAATAATGCAAAAACGGCTGTATGTATGTATGTTCCTTATGGACGCGAAAACAGCTGGACCGATCTTGATGAAACTTTCAGGGAATATTCAGAGTAGCCTGAGGAGTAAGACTGTGCGGTAAGATTTTTGATTCTCAGTATGTGGGCGGAGGGGCGTGGCAAAATCGAATTTTTACATTGCACCACTATTGACATCTGTATATAAAAAAGGAATAAACCGATTTTGATGAAATTTAAACGAAAGATAGTAATAATCGAATACTAACTATGTGCCAATTTAAAGCGTTATCGGTCAAAGGGGCGTAAAATGCCACGCCTCTTTGTATGGAATTGAAAATATTTCTGCAAAAGTGGCTGATACGATTTTTATTAAATTTTTAGCACTGATAGTACCAACGGATAGTGCGTTACACTACGATCGCAATTACACAAAAACAGTTGAACCGATTCTCTTAGCGTTTTTAATCAAGATAGTGCTAATCAATTGCATATGTTGGCCATATAAGATTATAATTGTAAAAAGACGCGAAAACACAATGAATTTAATTTATAGGGGGCATCCCCTGAGCGTTGGTCAAACAAACAAATAAAAATATATTCCTGCCCCTTCCGCAATCAAGCAAAAACGACAAAGCCGATCCTAAATTCCCTGCACAGATATTGCTAAAAGAGGGTGGAACTACAGGACATATAAGAACACGATTCGACAACGAGGCGTAAGTTTCCTCGCCTCTTTATGCTATACCCAAAGTTATTTTATCTTTTACTACTGATAGTACTAACCGAGAACTGCTTATAGTTCATGTTAGAGCGCGATTCGGCAAAGGGATAAAAAATGCCACTCCCTTTTTTTTATTTAATAAAAGTTATTTCTTCCGCAATCACAAAAACGGCTAAACCGATTTCATGGAAATTTGCAGCGCAGATAGTACTTACCGAGGACGCAACTTGGAACTTTAGCTATATTAAAAGCCACGATTCGATAAGAATGCGTAAAATGACACGCCTCTTTGTACTATAATCAACATAACGTCTGTCTGTTCTCTATAGATAGTGCTAGCCGAAGGTGGAACTAAAAGCTACTTCTGGACCCAGCCCCGTGCTTTAGTTTTATCCGAAACTGTTTTTTATTAAGATCGAGATGCAATAGAAAACAGAATCGATGTTTTTTTGGGCCAGCATCGCGGACCGGGTCAGCTAGTGTTTTATAATCACGCGCACTCACGATCACGTGAGTAAAAATAAATTTCACTCACGATCACGCGTGAATCACGAAAAATTCGTGTCTCGCGCGCATCTCTAGTTTGGACAACATTCGTTTAATGATTTTTTTTTAAACAAAAATACACATATTACTGTTATATTTGGTCTCTGCCAGAAACATTTAAAAATATGAAAACAGTTGGTTTAGTTTAAGAGAAGCTAGACTTCAAAAATCGATTAAGACATCTGATAAAAAAATATTCACATAATACATAAATACACAGATAAATTGAGTTGTTCACTAAATTAAATAACGGATAAAAAAAATGATTTCAGTCACGGTGCCCTGGAGAGGATTTAAATAAAATTTTGGTGTTACTTCAATTTTTAGGCGGATTATGTTTTTAGACTATAAAAGAAGGAAAATGAGCCAAAAAAGAAAAAAAAGTACTAGGCGCTTTTTTTTGGCGGGCAAAAAAAAAAAGAATTACAAAAAGAGAAAAAATAATTTATTCTTTCAAATGCATTAAAATTTTTTATACAGATGTAAATTCATCACATATTCACTTATCAGTGAGATTTAAATATATATGTGACATACTTTTTCAGATATGAGACTTAAAAGAATAATTTCACTATTTAGTGATACTAAATGAAATTTCGTTTTTAATTTAATGAAAATTTTAACTCTTGGAGTTATTTCACATTTAAGACTGATCCTGTTTCTAGATTTTGATGGAGGGAAGTTACACCAACAATACAAACAAAATTTTCAAAGCATTTTTGGCGAAATAAAAAAAATAAAAAAATGATATTTAGCGCAACCATAGGATTGACAATAAACAAATAGTCCCATTCACTTTCTTCATCTCTTTTCAAACCATTTATATTGTTTTACTCTTCCTTTGGCACTGCAAACACATTTTTCAATGGTTTTTACTATCGCTTTCAATTTTTTTTTGGTTTTGAAAAAACATTTAAAAAAAAAGAATACATTCTTTTAAAATGATATGAATCACTGATGTCTATATTGAGGGAACTTTGAGTTTTGCTGTCCGTCTGAGTAGTACACTGAAAACTTTTAAGAACTTACATTTTTAAATAATTTACAAGGACATATTTCAATTAGTTTCAATTAATAGTGAAATTATTCTTTTAAGTCTCATATCTGGAAAAATATGTTACATATATATTTATATATCACTGATAAGTAAATATGTGATGAATTTACAACTGTATAAATAAATTTTAATGCATTTAAAAGAATAAATTATTTTTTGTTTTTTTAGAAATTCTTCTTTTTCCAAAAAAAAGCACCTAGTACTTTTTTTTTTCTTTTTTGGCTCATTTTTTGTCTAAAAACATAATCCACTTAAAAATCGGAGTAACACCAAAACTTTATTTAAATCCTATCCAGGGTACCGTGCAGTAGAATAGGATCCATTTTAAAATGGATTAGATCTGGTCTCATATGCTGTGAACTTATCATATCTAATTATATTTAGTCCCTATTTTCGGGATATGATCTCATTTATTCAATAACAGATCAAACAAGTAGAAAAGTTAAATTCGACTTGGCCGAATCTATGAATAGTATTCATTGAATACCCTCCACATTGTGGAGTCCACAATGCCCTTTTTAAGTGATAGTAAATTTTCTAACGAGAAAAAAATAACATTTTTGGTTAGAAATATTTTATTTTGTGTAAAAAAACTTTTTTTATTAATTTTTGAAAAAAAAAAAAATAATTTACTAATTTTTTTTGAGTGTAAAATTTTTTTGAGTGTATTTTTTTTGTTTTAGTGTAAAAATATTTTTGTGTGACAAAAATACCTTGTAAAATATTTTTTTGGCTTACAAATGTTTTAAGACATGTTTAACGGGTTTTCAACACGTGAATTTAAGGTGAAACTAATCTGAAATTTACGGTTTTGCTAATAACTTTTGAATCACTGGACCGATTTGGCTGAAATTTAAAGCGAACCGGACCAGAGGAACGGCAAATATATATGCCACACTTCAGTACCCTCAGGATTGCCGTTCGAAAGTTACCGTGTGTTTTATCTCGTAAATTCCAGAAAAACCCTTGCCGATATTCACTCATTTGCTTATAACTGCTTTGAACCACTGGACCGATTTCGCTGGATTGCAATACCAATCTGACCAGGTAAATGCCCAACATATATGCCAAACTGCAGGAGCCTCCGTAAAGTCTTTCAAAAGTTAGTGTGTTTTTAACAGACAGACAGCTATCACTAGAGTGGAGGGTATAAAAAAATGGTGACCATATTTGAGACAGCTATCACTAGAGTGGAGGGTATAAAAAAATGGTGACCATATTTGAGATCTGATCAAATACAATTAAATATTTTTTTTATTCATATTTTTTTTTTTTTTATTTAGCGTCAGTATGAATTTTTAAAAAATTTAAAAAAATATTTGAGACAATAATACACGATAACATGCTGCTAAATTTTTAATTTTTGTCCATAAAATTATTTTTGTCCCGCGAAAATTTTGAAAATCGCTGCGTTTTGAAACCGATTATTTGGAACACAAAATTTTGCTGGGTCATAATAAAAAGGTTTCAATTTGTATGGGAAAATACGTACTTTCAAATGGGGTTTTGCACGAAACTTCGTTAAATGGGGTTTCGATGCTAATGAGAATGCACTATAAAGGAAATTTCCGAAAAATATTCTTATTTTAAGTTTATATTAATAAATTTTATTTTTTGAAGAAATATGTTTCAAAAATTTTAAAATTTATTTTTAGGCTTTAAACAAAAACATTTTACTGCTTGGATAATGAGGGCCCCGATCTAGGAACACCAAACGTCAATAACTCTATCGGAAAAGGAAAAACGATGGTTGAGTTTCTTTCACTTGATATTGAGGATAATGTTTGCAAATATCGTAGCTAAAATAGAAGTATGTACATAAAAAAACTAATAGATTAGATGAATTTTATCAGAAAAATTTCATAAATACCTGCAATGCAATCGGATTTTCCGACATTACATCTGAAGCTTGTTTTAAGGCTCTTGAAGCGTTTAATTCACCCTCGGCAGCTACAATTTTAGCCTTAGCTTCACGTAATGCCTCGGCTTCAGCGGCCATGGCCCTTTGCATAGAAACTGGCAGGCGTACGTCTTTACTGAAAAAATTAAAATTTTTTTGGTTAAACTTTTTTTACTCTGTTTTTTATTATCTCCAAATTAGTGTTGGGTGGAATAGCTCAGTAAAGTGATCGTTCTTTTTAGCTCAGCTCCTTTGAATGAAGTATTTCATTCTTAAAGCTCAATAGCTCTATTATTCATTTTGATTTGTGTTGTAGTTCTTTTGATAAATTTGTGAATAGAAAGGTTCAGATCTTGCTTATTTTATTTTTTTATTAATAAGAAGAAGAATTTCATTAAAAAATAAAAATATCTGCCTTTTCGAACTTTTAATGCAATTTTATAAGGGGTTTTTTAAAAGAAGGAATTTAGAAAAATGGTTTAAAGTTATCAAATTTATAATAGACAATGTCAATTTATAAAAACACTTTACGTAACGCATTAGAGGTATTCAGAGTCTTGCTGCCAGCCCTGCAATGTAGCAAAAGAGTACTTCTTTCAAAAGTAATTTCAAAAAGTGCTCCTTTACTACCAGTACCAGGGCTGGCAAGCAGGACTCTGAATACGTCTATTGTTTTTGCATTTGTATATGGTGTAAATATCATAAATGGCATCTGGAAAAACTTAAAATAAATGAAAATGAAAGATAGTGAAATGATTAACTGACAAAAGAGCTAAAAAAACGGATATGAACGAACTAGTTCACAAGCTCAGTTGAGTGGATCATTCAATTGAAATACTTCATTAAAGAGCTACACAACTCTACTCCAATTGGTGTAAGTTTGTCATTCAGTTTGTTACTCATTGAAATATCGGTCTGAGACCCCATAAAGTATAATTTCAGAAATTATCAATTGAAGGTCTTATTGTAAAAACTCGATAAGCAACATTTTCTTTTATGGTGGTTTTGACTTAAAACTTTTAAAATAATGTAAAAAAATAGAACTTTTGCAGAACTTTTATTCTCAATATACTTGTACGAAGGGTTGAAGCAAGGCTTCTACCAAAAATTTGTCAATGGAACATCAGCAGAAGGCTAAAACCACAAAAAAAAATTAAATGTTGCTTATCAAGTTCTTGCAGTAAGCCCTTCAATAGTATTTGAGAAATTTTCAATTGTTTTACAAAGGTTAGTTTCTGAAATACAATTGGTAAATTCTCAAATACAATACATAATTGTAATAATTGTATCAATTATTGATAATTTCTGAAATAATATTGTAATTGTAATAATTGTGTCAATTATTTATAATTCCTGAAATACAATTGATAGATTCTGAAATACAATTGATAATATCTGAAATACAACGGTCAACGGAGTTGACCGAAATATCGGGCATTAATAAAAACAAATTAAAAATTTAAACAACAAGTGTTATTTATTTTCTTAATTTAATGACCTCAAGCCAAACCAAAATCCTCAATCTAACAACAAAAAGGTCAACAATACATACTTTCAACACAATTGATAAATTCTGAAGTATGATTGATAATTCTGAAATACAATTGATTATTTCTGAAATACATTTGATAAGTTCTGAAATACAATTGATAACTTCTGCAATACAATTGATAATTTCTGAAATACAATTGATAAATTCTGAAATACAATTGATAACTTCTGAAATACAATTGATAATTTCTGAAATACAATTGATAATTTCTGAACAAAATCCACTCTCTGGCACAGAGTACACCGTCATTGTGAATTCAGTTTAAATGAGAAATCTATCTAATTTTCAAATGAATTCAGTTTGGAATAAATCGGAATAAATGCGTCAGTGCGATTGGCAAAAAACTGCCGGATCGGTCAAAATTTGAAATTTCACTTTTAAAAATGGCTGGATCTGGGAAAGTATAATCACATACACTAATCAGGTTTTTTAGACCTCTACTGTGTCCACATATATTTTTTTAAGAAATCTGCTAAACAAAAAATGGAAAGCTTTCAATGTGTTTGTATGCAAAAGGACCGCTGGGACTCAACTTTCAAACTTAATCTCGAAAATACGTTAACAATGACCATTTCAAACTGCGTGGCTATCGGTCTAATGCTTATTGAATTGCTGAACTATTTCCAAAAAAATTAGCCACTTCTTCTACAGTAAAATGTCTTTCAAAGCTTTTTTTTAACATGTGAACCGATCACAACTTCGTAACCACTGACCGATTTTGCTAAAATGGGGGAACGACAAATATATATGTATATACCAGGCTTCAGCAGCCTTAGAGTTGTCTTTAAAAAGTTAGAACAGACGGAGATCGCAAGATCGTCTTAAAATCGAACAAGGATCATAAATAGATATACTTTAAGGGGTCCTAGACCGATATTTCGAAGTGTTACAAACGGAATGGTAAACTTATATATACCCTCTATCACTAACAAGGAAGGCATCCCATTGCTTACATTTGGATTGTTCTAAAAATTCGCATAGTTAAAGAGGAAACAAATCAAAGATTTACTTGTTTTATTAGGTGCTATCATGGTGGTTGAAGGAAAAAAAAATAGATGGGGAAATGGTATCTTTTTCATATTTCTTCCAAAGGAACTATATGAACATATTATATAGATTGAAAGGTTTTTTGAAGGCCCAACCAACAGTATATAGGACTTCGGCTTTGTTATTGTCAAAAATGTACAAATTTTGAGGTACATAAGAACGAACGCCAAATTTATGTGGTGGGGGAGTGGAAATTTTAAAAAGAAAAAAAGGAAGAAAAAGAAGAAAGAAGCAAAAAAATTCTAAAGGAAAAAAATCGAAATACAAAAATTTTTTAACGGAAAATCTAAAAATTTTTAAAGTGAAAATAATAAAATCAGAATATCGGTCTGGCATCACTGATATATGCTGGGGCAGATGACACTCCCACAGCAGTAACGGGCAATGTACAATTGGTTTTAAGTAGCTCTTGGTATTCACCTTTTTGTTGATCATTCCAAATATCAGTAGTATTCTTCTCACAGTTGTACTTCTTTATATTAGCCATCGTAGCCCACATATCAGAAACGGTATCAGGAATAGCAATGTTCTTACACGTCCTGTTAAAGTTAGATCTTTTCAAGTTAGACCTTGACAAGCATAATAGATTATCAATAGACTTATCAGAGTGGTTTTAAGTCTAGCTGCGTTTCTCAGGCGAAATAGCTTATACTCCGGCGTCCACCAGTGCTTTGACGACGTCGTAGTCTTCGCATTCAGCTTAACCGAATTTTTCTTAACAACATTTCGCAGATTGCCTTACACCTGACTTTGTATTTTCTAAGACATAAGCCAATTGTACATAAACAATTTTGTGAAATTTTTTTCGGTTTTGTTATCTAAGACAAATTTTCAATAAGAATAGGAAGGTTATTACTACCTTCAATTTTCGTGCGTACTACTTTCCAATTCAGATTAAGTGTGTTGTCATTATAAAATGTCAGATAAATTGCCGAGACAGTATTATCAGTGACGTATGTATCGTCACCATTATTCAAGCAGTAGAATCCCTGGTCCTGTAAACAGTTCTCAAAAGTCATACCCTTCGAGTCCGACAATTGATGACCCCAAGTATAAGATTTCGCGTAAAAATCACCGCACATTACCGTAGGTAAATTAGAACTATTGCAAAAAACCAGTAATCTTTCAAACTCCTTAAGAGTACTTTTCACTATCACACATTTCCATTATACAAACATAACTTCACCATGTTAGCGAAATATTTTTTTAAAAAATTTGGCCAAAAATTGTTCACTTATTAAATACGACTAGGAACTTCTTCTTTAGGAAGTTGGTAAATTTTGATGTGTATAATGGAAAAGTGTGATGTTTCAACAATCACAACCTCCAAGGCACTTTAAATTGAATGTCCTTTCTCAAATAAAAAACAACACCGCCGTAGCCATCACCCCTGTATTTACCGTATAAAATAAAATTCAATAAACTGGTACACGCGTTGATTTACAACCAAGTTTCATCATCAATACTATTCTGTTCAATAGACAACTCCAGTAATTCTTTGTTACCTTCCTTTTTCAAACTTACTATGTTAGGGCCTATTCACACCTGAGGTAAAATCTCGTTCGAACAAGATTTCGATGTTATGGAACTGCATTATTTTATGCACTACCGTATGATCGAAATCTCATTCGTACAAGATTTCTCCTCAAGTGTGAATTGGAAACTTCATAAATCCATTTTGTTACATCAAGGTTTGTACAACCCTCGGAGTACTCTGTGATAATTCAAACGTATCCAAACTAAGCAATTTACTTTCAAATCCTTTCTTATTTTATCCAAGTCATTCCTTTGAGTAGGGTCTAATTTATCTCGACCATATGTTCTTATAAAATCATTAATTCTGCCTTTACCCAGCACGAGAGCTAGCGGGTCCCGAATTCAATTTTTTTTAGCTTGCCCCCTCACACGATGGGGATTTAGGACCCTTTTGCAGGAAAAATAACAAAAAAATTTTTGGACAAAAAACCAGTTGGTTACCAGCAGCTAAAGATTGCAATCTTAGGTGCATTTTGAAAAAAAAAAATGTTTGTCCAAAAATTTGACGCCAAAAGTTGCGCAATATAGAGTACATTTGAGGAAAATATTAATAAAATTTCCATGAAGTAATTTTGGTGCAGCGTTGCATCTCAAAGATCAAAAGGTGTACTTAATATTTACTTTTTCTTTCTTTTAGTCTCAAAATCTGCTTTGACACAGTTTTAACGAATGTGATCTTTTTTGCGCAGGTTTAGAGACCAATTTAGATCAAAAGAAAAAAGAAAAAAATTTAAGTCACACTTTTCTTCTTTAAGATTACTCCATAGAAATTTTATTAATATTTTTCCACGAATGTACTCTATATTGCGCAACTTTTGGCATACATTTTTTAAAAATACAAAAAAAAAAAAATTTTTCTAAATGCAATAAGACTGCCATCTTTAGCCGCTGGTAGCCAATTGGTTTTTTGTCCAAAACTTTTTTTGTTATTTTTCCCGTAAAAGGGTCCCAAATCCCCATCTTTTGAAGGGGCAAGCATTTTCAAATTCGAAAAAAAGCCGAATTCGGGACGCGCTAACGAGAGCCCTTTCGGCCTCCGAAGATTTGCGCTTAAACAAGGATTCTTCATTCTCTTGTGACTTGTTAACTGCGCTGACGATTTTTTTGGCCACAGAAGTTTTGTCTGGGGTCGAAATTTGTTTATTGGGGTTTGTATAACCCTCGGAGTATCTGTGATAATTCAAACGTATCCAAACTAAGCAATTTACTTTCAAATCCTTTCTTATCTTATCCAAATCTTCCCTTTGCGTAGAGTCTAATTTATCTCGACCATATGTTCTTATAACATCATTAATTCTGCATTTAGCCAGCACGAGAGCCCATTCGGCCTCCGAAGATTTGCGCTTCAACAAGGATTCTTCTTTCTCTTATGACTAACTGCGCTGACGATTTTTTCGGCCACAGAAGTTTTGTCTGGGGTCGAAATTTGTTTATTGGGACCAATAAAACGTATGCTAAGACTTCTAATTTCGTTATTGTGTTCCTTTATAGATTCTCTAGCCTTTTGTGCTTCTCTTTCACGGTTTAAATTAGAACGGACAGTAAGTAACCAGCAGACTCATGCGTATTATTGATCATAGGAATTCCATTAGATCTAGATCTTAAAGAAGGAAAATTCATCTGTTTATTATCTGCCAAAAGCTCAAACCTGTTTGAGAAGGTCCCTAGGTATTTCATACTAGCCACCTTGAAAGATAGATTCTCTTTAGTCATGGTTCGTAGACACCTTTTCAGTTAGTCGGTTCATGTGGTTGCCTACAAGTTATACAAGACAATTCCTTGGAAATCTCTATCTCATCATGACGTTGATAACAGAGTCTACAGCAAGGCACCCCCTTGCAATTCAAGTCATAATGATTAAACCGAAAACACTTATAGCATTGACCAAAATTAATAAAATGACGAACGGGCAATCTCGTATAATCAAAGATAACTTCACTTGGTTTTTGATACCCTTAAAAATCGCCTTAACACGATTAGTAGGTACTCTTTTTTTATCCTTCGCATGACGAAAGATTCGAATCCAATTCAAAATTGGTCACCTATCAGGATCCCAGTTATCTAAGAATCAGCCAGAAGGCTCCAAAAAAAACGTGATCAAATCACCAAAAAGGAAAATGGCCGTTATAGCAAAAGAGAGGAAAAGGTTTTATTCAACAGCGCTTGTAACAAAAAACGTGCGAAACACTCGGCGGTTAGCAACTAACTCCTATTTTTTTTTATTAATTGATAGAATGAAGCAGCAAAAGAAATGAAAAAGAATCACAAAAAAAACAAGCAAGTGGTGATGATTACTTTCATTTAAATAATAATCCGCTGAATAAATACCAAAAATCGCCAAAAACAAACAAAAAGCGGCTTCATTTAAAGAAAAACAGAAAAGTTGGCAACACTTATATCATTAATGCGTAAAGGTAAGTAATGGCGTTTTCTTTTCTGTCACATTTTACCGTCCCTTAAAAAAATATTGCACTTTTTTGTTCTTTTCTAAAAAACTGGCAACACTTTAAAAATTTATTATGTTTTTTTCGAAAAATTTATCATTTTTAAATTTTCAAAATGTCACACTTTTCCCACTTTCATAAAATGACGTTTTTTAATTTTTTGTCCCCTGGCAATTTCCTAATTATGAAATTCTTTCTTAATACCCAATTCACATCTGAGGTGAAATCTCGTTTAAACAAGATTTCGATCATACGGTAGTGTATCAAATGATACAGTTCCATACACTGAGGGAAAAAATCGTAGTCAAATCAAAAATTTTTATACTCACTTTTAAAATCTCAAATTAAAAAAAAAAAAAAAAATTATTATGAAGTTGAATTTTTTAAAATTTAATATGTTTCGGTCTCAATTTTAAAATTTTTCTTTTTGAATTAAGTATTCAAGAACTCGTTTTCACTTCGTAGTACCGCCATGTTAAAAATCGTCATTTTAAAAAAAAAAACATTTTAATAATGAGCAGGGCAAGGGGGTTCATGTAAATACATGTTTGTTGTCGTTGGCCTGAGCATAACTTAAAGTATTTATCTTCGCGAATCATCGAATTTGCTTAAAAATGGCATTGATTTGTTAGTGCATATTTTTACATATTTTGATGAAAATGCATGTTTTTGCATATTTTGCTTAAACAACATATTTTCTTGCATATTTTTTAAAATTTATTAATTTTTTTTTTATTTTTTTATTATTTTTGTGAAATTTGCTTCTTTTATGAAAAATGTACAAATCGGTTCATGCATTTTGATAAAAAAGAAATAAAAAAAATATTTTTTTTGTCAAAAAATTTAAGCAAAAATTGCGCCATATAGTGGGAAAAAAATAAATACAATTTTCATGGAGTAATTTCGGTCAAGGGCTGCATCTAAAAGACGGAAAGGAGTGTTCCTAACTTTTTTATTAAATTGCCCTACTTTCCCGATTTTCCTCCAGAATTTTGAAAAAGTACTTCCTTTAGAATGTTATTTCCGTGAGAGAATCGTTCACTCCAAACTTCAAGTATCGAGGACCATATTTTCAGCAGATACAAAATTGCCCTACCTTTCCCTTTTTCCCCCTTTAAAGCTAAGTAAGTTGTTCACCGGTGAAAAAAAATGTTTCGAAACATCAATTAATTTGTAGCGAAAATTTGACAGTCATATGTTTGGTTATGTTTTGCGCGTCAGAATACATAAAATAACTTTAAATAATATTTTTTTGGTAATTTATGTGATATAATTAATGTTTACAGTCCCAAACACTTATAATTACTACATTTTACATCTGAATGTTAAATTTCACCGCTTTTTAAATGGTCTGTACAATTTAAAAAAATGTTGCTTATAGTGTTGATGCGTATTGATGCAACATATACCGGGTTATTTTGCCGGTTTTTCACCAGTGAACAGAATACCTCTTCAGCGAAATTTTTACGCTTTTGTAAAGCCAGTGTGAAATTTATGTTTTTTTTATATGGAGTTTGACAGATTTTCACGTGAAAACCGAGCAACTTACCCACCTTAAAGCGGAATTTTCAAAAAAGTACTTTTTTCAGAATGTTATTTCCGCGAGAGGATCGTGCAGTCCACGCGAGAGGATACAGCAGATACAAACTGGAATTTTCAAAAAGTACTTCTTTCAGAAAGTTATTTCCGCGAGAAGATCGTACAGTCCAAATTTTAAGGATCTACGACCATTAGTTCAGCTGACACAAAATTACCCTACTTTCCCCCTTTTTCCCCCTTAGCGAAATTTTCAAAATAGAACTTTCTTCACAATGTTATTTCCGCGAAGGATCCCATAGTCAAAATTTTTAAGTTAGTTCAGAACATACAAAGTGTACCAAATTGTCCTATTATCCCCCTTTTTACCACCCTAGAAGCGGAATTTGAAAAAAAACTTTGTTTCGGAATGTTTTTTCCGCGAGAGGATCTTATAGTCCAAACTTTAAGTTTCTAGGACCATTAGTTCAGAAAAAAGAAAATGTACCAAATTGCTCAATTTTCCCCCTTTTTCCCTTCTTAGAAGTGCCTTTTTAAAAAAGTACTTTCTTCAGAATATTATTTCCGCGAGGGGATCCTATAGTCCAAATTTCAGGTTTCTGGTACCATTAGTTCAAAATTTGAATAAAAAAATTTCAAAAAATACTTTTTTCAGAACATAATTTCCGCGAGAGGATCATATAGTCCAAATTTTTAAGTTTCTAGGACCATTAGTTCAGAAGATACAAAATGTACCAAATTATCCTACTTTCCCCCTTTCAACCCTCTAGAATCAGAATTAAAAAAAAAACTTTGTTTCAGAATGTTTTTTCCGTTAGAGGATCTTACAATCCAAACTTTAAGTTTCTAGGACCATTAGGTCAAAAGATAGAACATGTAGCAAATTGCCCTTTTTTCCCCATTTCCCCTTCTTATTTTTTTTTTTTAAATACTTTCTTTAGAGTATTATTTCCGCGAAAGGATCCTGTAGTCCAAATTTTAGGTTACTGGGGCCATTAGTTCAGAAGACCGAAATGTTTAAAATTGTCCTATTTCCCCCTAAATTTAAGTGATTAAATCAATAAATTCCCAAAAATAAATGAGAAAAAAAAATGAGTAAAAAATTGGAGTCAAAAAATTAAGCGAAAAAAATTTTGAGTAAAAAAATTGAGTAAAAAAAATTTGGGTGAAACACCTTCTAAGTAAAAAATTTAAGTAAAACAAGTGAGAGTGTTAAATTCGGCTGTGCCGAATCTTTTATACCCTCCAAAATGTAAAAAAATATAAAAAAAATCCAGGGGCGTCTTTTTTTTGGGGGGGGGGGGTTGGTGGGAGACGTTAGTTGGCACCTTCCCCTTGCGATTTTGAACTTCATCTGAGATAAGAATGTTGCATTTGCTTAGCAAAAGTACAAAAAACCCTGCAAAAAATGCGGTTTTTCTTGGGTTGGTTTAGTTCTCCAAGGGGGAACTTTTTTCCCCTTGGTCCGATTTTGCCCATTTCCGAACTTAACCTGCCTAGGAATATAAGACATATTCGTGCCAAACTTCGGAAGTCTAGCTCTTTTATTTTGGACTGTATCGTGTCCTCTACAGACGGACAGACGGACAGACGGACAGACGGACGGACGGACGGACGGACATCGCTAGAATGTCTTAGAATCGATCACTGATCAATAATATATATACTTTATGGGGTCCTAGACCGATATTTCGATGCGTTACACACGGAATGACAAAGTGAGTATACCCCCTTACTGTGGTTGGAGGGTATAAAAATTGAGTAAAAAAACTGAAGAATAAAATACAATTGAGTGAAAAAAATTTCGAGTAAAAAAAAATTGTAAAAAAAAATTTTCAGTGAAAAAAAATTTGAGTAAAAAAAAATCTTGAGTGAAAAAAAAAAATTTGAGTGAAAAATAATTTTGAGTAAAAAAAAATTTTGAGTGAAAAAAAATTTTGAGTAAAAAAAAAATTTGAGTGAAAAAAAATTTGTAAAAAAAAAAATTTTTAAAAAAAAAAATTTCCAAAAAATTTTGAGTGAAAAAAAAAATTTTGAGTGAAAAAAAATTTTGAGTGAAAAAAATTTTGAGTGAAAAAATTTTAGTAAAAAAATGTCTTTTCCCCGAGAGGATACTATAGTTCAAATATGTAGTTTCTAGGACCATTAGTTCAAAATTCACCAAATTGCCCTATTTTCCCCCTTTTTGTCCCCCTTAAAACCGGAATTTTCAAAAAAGTACTTTTTTCAAAATGTTATTTCCGCGAGAGTATCCTATATTCAAAATTTCAAGATTGTAGGACCATTAGTTCAGAAGATACAAAATGTACCAACTTGCCCTATTTTCCCCCTCCCCCCCCCCCCCCCCTAAGAAACGGAATTTTCAAAATATTACTTTTTCCAAAATGTTATTTCCGCGAGAGGGTGCTAGACTTCAAATTTCAAGTTTCTGGGACCATTTGTTTAGAATATAAAAAATGTACCAATTTGCCCTATTTTCCCCTTTTTTCCCCCTTGGAGGCGGAATTTTCCAAAAATATTTTTTTCGAAATTTTATTTCCGCGAGAGGATCATAGAGTTCAAATTTGAAGTTTCTAGGACTATTAGTTCAAAAGATACAAAATCCCCCAAAGGGCCCTATTTTCCCCCCTTTTGCAACCCTTAGAATCGGAATTTCCAAAAATCCCTTCTTAGTGGGTGGTTTTGTCGGGAGCCGAACCTACATTCCAAATTTCAAGTCTCTAGCTTCAGCGGTTTGGGCTGGGCGATGATTATTGCCAATCAGTCAGTCAGTCAGTAAGTCAGTCAGTCACCACACTCTTTTATATGTATATATAGATTAATAGGATTCTTTTGCATGAGTTTAGTTTAGTTTTATTTTAAAAACTCAAGTTTTTTAAGGCTCAAGGAGTTTTTGATAAAGTTATAAAAAAAAAATTTTATTACTGTTATTTGGACAGATATTTGTATAAATCATTTCAAAAATAATTTTTGGACAGTTAAATTTGATTTTTTTCAATAAATCTTATAACTGTTAACACTCACTTGTTTCTTTTGCCCCGTTTTGTACAAAAATATTGGTGGATATTTTTTTACTAACAATAAGCAAAAAATATTCATTGAATACTAAAGTTCTATTAAAAAAAAATTTAAAAAGTAGAGAAAAAAATCAGGTTTCTGTTATTTTACAAAATCGTAATTTTTTGTCAAAAATCGTCATTTTGCTATTTTTAAGAGTAAAAATCGTCAAAATGCAGAGAAATCGTCAAATCTGGCAACAGTGGTGGTCATAAAAATATCACAAAACCTATTACGAACAATTTTATTAATTTAATATCACGGAGATACAGTGAGCGTCAAAAGAAAGTGTACAGGTCTAAAATATATGTAATTCCTTAGCGAAAAAGTTGACAATAAAACCCCTTATTATTATCGATCGACTGTCATTTAAAAACATGCTATAAAGGAATTTTTCCAAGCTTTAATCTAAGCTTGATAGCGTCCAGATTAAGCAAATATTAAATGAGGTACAGGGGTCGAGCTGAAAAATTTAATTATCTGTAGACATTTTTTAGAAAAATTAAAAAAAATATTTTTAGGTTGATTTTTTTTAAGTTCAAACATAAAAAATTTAAAAAATAGTACAATGGTTTAAATTCAGTTATCAACTCATTTTTCCAATGACCCAAACAAAAACCAAAATTTTTTTAATGGAGTAAAAAAATATGCATTTTTTTGACCTCCAATTATTTTGACCACCAATTTTTTGTAAACAAAGAAAATTTTTAATTATTTTCATATCTCTTTACTATACACTTAGATGTTCTTAAATTAGTAAACAATGATATCTTTTCTTTGTTTACAAAAATTTGGGTGTGAAAAGAATTGGAGGTAAAAAAAAAGCATATTTTTTTACTGCATTTAAAAAATTTTGATTTTTGTTTGAGTCGTTGCAAAAATGAGTGGATAACTGAATTTAAACTATTGTACTATTTTTTAAATTTTTAATGTTTGAACTTGAAAAACATCAAATGAGAAATATTTTTTAAAAATTTTCTAAAAACAGTCCACAAAAATTTTCAATTTCCAGCGCGACCCCCGTATCTCATTTAATATTTGCTCAATCTGGACGCTATTAAGCTTAAATTAAAGCTTGGAAAATTTCCTTTATAACGTGTTTTTAAATGATAGTCGATTCATAATAATAAGGGGTTTTATTGTCATCTTTGTCGTTAACGAATTACATCAATTTAAGACCTGTACACTTTCTGTTGACACGTCCACACTTGTCAACAGTTGAACGAATACATACATGGATCGGCTTTAATTGATTCCAAGATTGTTGACTTTAAGGCTCATCTTGGAAAAATGTTTTGGAATAGGCACTAAAGTTTTTTCAAAAAATTTTAAGTTTTTTTTTTAAATTTGATTTTTCCGCTCATCAGATCATTTGGAATGTGAGACAAACGTGGATCGTCTCTAATTAATCCCAAGATTAACAAGTATAAGCATCCACTTGAAGAAATATCTTGAAGCCCTTCAATTGGCACTAATGGCGTTTTCTTTTCTGGAAAAAAAATGTCGCACTTTCTGCACTTTTTTTTCTTTAATGACTCTTTGTGCACAGTTATGTACAGTAAATATAGACATGTTTGGTACCAAAATAAAGATATTGTCGGGTTCTATCTAACTGTTAATAATAAAATCTCGAAACACGATTATTTCATTCAATAAAATATCAAAAACTCATAAATTTTTACATTTATCGGATCAGCTCAAAAACTGAGTATTGTTTTAAAATGCTTGATATTGCATTTGATATGTGTATATTTACTGTACATAATTGTGCACAAAGAGTCATTAAAGAAAAACAATTGCAGAAAGTGCGACATTTTTTTCCAGAAAAGAAAACGCCATAACTTTTTTTTATTAAATTTGAAATTTTTTATAAAATTTGATTTCTTAGTTCCTCCGATCATTTGGAATATGAGACATACATGGATCGGCTCTAAATGACTCCAAAATTAATAACTATGAACCTTACTATAGGCACTAAGGTTTTTTCGTTGAACTTTAAATTTTTATAAAATTTGATTTCTCAGCTCCTCCGATCATTTGGAATATAAGACATACATAGATAGGCTCTAATTGACTTTGTGACAAA